>JAUMHA010309247.1:0-14575 GCA_032359765.1 Saxidomus gigantea | reverse complement strand
TAAGCTACGAAAAACTTTCATTAAACGGTACTAAGTCGTCTGCGAAACTTCTAACAAAAAAACGCCTCTGCGACATGTCGTAGAACGTTGATAAAACGGCCCCCTGGTGTGTAAAAGATGGTCGCATAGCTATGAGGAAAAAGTGGACACATTCAAATGACTTTACCCAGAAATAGGTTCGCAAAATTATGTTATTACATTTTGATGTGCTATGATAATTTGGGCTATACGAATTTATTTTCAGATGTTAAAAGTTGTTTATTTACTAATGATTTGGTTATATATGAGAGTGCCAAGAAGTTGCTTCTCCTAAGTACGTTTTTATTTTAATTCGAAGAAAGGTTGAAAGACCAGTATGTACAAACTAGAGGGTCTAGGCGTAGTGAGAGTAGTAAACTATGTCACTATGTACATTTTAAAACGATTTATAAAACAGAAAAGTATGTTAATGTTAAAGATATTGTAAAATTTAGATCATGCATAGCAATTTCTAGAAGTTGTTTGCATAGTCTTATGATAGAAAAAGGTAAGCATTATGGAATTGATAGTGAATATCGTGACTGCCCATATTGTGAAAGTCTTATTGAAGATGAATTTAATTGTGTACTCATTTGCCCGCTGTATTTAAATATTCGGTCAACATATGTCCCCGAACACTTTACTTTAAATGCTTAACTTCAAAAGTTCTTTGACTTGAAGTCTAGTGAAAATGTTAAAACGATCACAAATATTGCAATGTATATATACTGTGCCAGTAGCGAAAGAGAACAGTTTGTACATGAATAATTTTTAAAAGTTATTGAAAATGTTCTACTACATAATGCTATTCTCTAAGATAAAGACCTGCTGTTAGTTCAGTTGAATAATTCGAATGTGTAAAGAGAAATTATTAAACGTTGTTAGAAATATTTACTTCATGAAGATTTTTCTTGAAGATAGAGAACAGCTGTAAGTAAGGCTGAATACATTGACTGTTTTCATTTAAAAATGTGTATTTTCTTATTTTCTGTAAACATACCGATACAGTATAATAAACTGTCGATGACCTTATCAATTTCCCGCTTTTTCACTCTGTATTTGAATAAGTGTACATGTATATATGTCTTGTGTATAGGCCGGAGGCCTTATATTGCAATAAAGAGATTATATTGATAGTCAAAGTATATTGTTTTTCCGTTCAGTCATTGGATCAATTGGTCCAATAATATCAACAACCACTCTCTTGAGTATCAATCAATGCCATCTTCGATAAATGAACCTCACTTAATCTGCCTTCAGCTGTTGTACATTGACATAATTATATCACTGGCTTGACAATACCTTCTTATATCTGACAACACACAGGGCCAATAAAATCCACCCAAAATTATATCACCTGTCCTTTTATCTACGGGATTTTTCTAAGAACTGACTTAAGTCAAGTAACTTCCGTTTCACTATTACAAAAGTACATCCAGTATCTCTCATTGCTATAATATTCCTACCATTGCAAATACATGCTGCTATCGAAAACGAATTAACATTAACATCCAAAATTCCTCAACATCACTGAGTTCTATAATGCTATTACCACTTTCTGACCTGATCGGACTTACTCTTATCTCCAGCTCTATTTCTTCCTCGACCTCTACTCATATTCCTACCTCTACCTCTGCCTCTGCCTCGAATATCTCTCTTTCTATATTCCTGCTTTGGGTTTTCCTGTATAGCTGCACTGGCCCTACTAGTATTTCCTCATTTACAGTTATAAAAACTATGCCCTGGCTGACCACAATTCCAACACTTTGATATATCATGGGTCTGAAAATCTATTCCACGGTTGAAATTAATACACCTACCTCTATCCACAGTTAGTTCGTAAGAACTACTATATAAAGGCCTCGGAGATGGAGCATACGGCTAACCTTTTCTGTCCCTATAGGTTCGATTAACAACCATCTTGAGACCTCTACGAGTTTTAGCAAACAAACCTGCCTATTCAGCTACATCTCTAGCGTTTAACAACTTCTTACTGCTCAACGTTTGGTACGAGTTTCTATTACATATTTCTAGAAACTGATCTCTTATCATAAAGTCTTACAACCCTTAATATGTATTTTGGAGTTTACTTTGTGTAAGCCATCCATCTAAAACATAGAAATTCCGGCCAGATACAATACAAATGTTTCATTATCTTTTGGTCTTTCAGATTAAAAATTGTTCTTATAGCCATCGTCAGTAAGTTCAAACTGACGTAGCAAAGCTTTTTTCAATGTGTCATAGTCCTTCCGATCTACTTACGGAAGCCTACCAAAGACATATGTATCTGACCATATCTATGGTTCCCAATTTTGTGCAGACGCATAAGTCTCATAAACATTCAAGGAGACATCCATATCATCAATCTTTTCATCGCAACCTCAACTTTCCCAACACTACCCTTTCTTAAACTATCTCTAACTTCATCTTATGCCCTAGCTCTAACTTCTTACCTTCAGCTTCTTCTCTCTCTATTTCCAGTTTCCTAGCATCATATAACGTCTCCTTCTCCATTTCAAGTCTATCTTTTTCTTACTGACTACCTATATGTAACTGAGATTCTGACTTTTCTTTTTCTATCTGAATCTCATATTCACCCATTACCTCCTGTTATCTAGATTATAAAACTAACCTACCGTTATTTGCTTCTATCTTAAATTCATCTTCTTCTAGTTTACTCTTTTGTAATCCAATCTTTTATGTGTCTAACCTTTCCTTGTCTACTTCCATCTGAGCTTTATCTTCTTTTAGTCTACTATGCCTTTCCTCACGTTCGTTTGCCTGCTTTTCCTTTACAAACGTATGTAACTCCACACCTTCATAAACCAATTTCTTACCTGTCTTTTTTTTCTTTTTGGAATTGCCCTAGGACAACCTGTTAATTCGTTTTTTTCATATAGTTTTTACAGTAAAAAACAGTTAACAGAGCATATTAACATGTTTATAACGTATGTTTATAACCGTGTCTTAATAAATAGTGTTGTTAACTGTGTTTAATGACATTCTGTTAAAAGAAAATGGCAAACAATAGAGAAGAAAAGATTGACACAAACAAAACAAACCCAAACTTTACCTGTCTTGGTTAATTCAACTATATTAGACATGTTGAAATACCTATGTCATTCCGATATAATAAGTTCTACAAAAACAACATTTAACCTTTACACAATCAAGGTACTTTACTATACTCATTAAGTATAAGTCACACAATAATCCAACTAATATGAAATATGACACCCTTTAACTTAAGTAAGTGTAATTTAAAGTTGTCATACATAACCAATGTACCAAATGCACTACGATTGTAGGCAGTAACAACCTTAACCTCATAATGGTTTACTGTAACACGAGTCAACAATATTTGGTCATGACTAACACAGTAAGTGAATATTGTGGTAATCTTTTATAGGTATAACATAAAGTACATGTGTGAAGCTAAGAGTCTTGCTGTTCAAAATCAAAGAACTGTAACTCCCGGTATGTACAGTGCAACATATACAACTTCCTAGAGAAAGGTAGGACGACATAGTTCCTAAATAAATTGACTTTTACTAAAAGATTTACAACTGTGTCTGTGTTATTTTGATGGCTTCATTACAGAATGACGAAGTTGAAAAAAGGACGAGTTCACCAAGACTCCTGATGTTTAGGTCTGTTTGTCAAAGATCACGGCAGCATGTTAACCAAATCGGTCTAATGTAGATTTGACGTCTGAAAATCTGTCGTTTGAAAACTATTAGAACCGAACTGAGCAACAACAATTAATTTACGATGAATCTTACAAGAAATAATCTGCTGCAGTTACATGAGTGATGAAGATGCTTTGATAACCGGTCGTGTTCTGACCACCATCCTACTTTCGACACCATTGTAACGATGGCTGGTCAAGACTAAACACACCAGAGTAATCAAACACTCAAAACTATACAAAATTTACAAATTTAATAACAATAGCGAATTTTTACAAAGATGAATGCAAAATATGAACATTAAATTTGATGATAAAGACTGGACTATGAATAAAGTCTTAATGCTAGTCACAAATAATTTACGTTTACACTTTGAATGAAAGGTTAACACGTTTGTTTAGAAAAAAACTGACCTCGCCATTCATAATAACATCTCCTACTGGTTCCGGTAATCAATATTGGATTTTAGCTAACCTGAATGTTAACTGCACAAAAGGTGTTTTCTGTGTGACTAATCTATCTTCGGGAATCAATACATCCGGGCAAATCGTGTAGTTCATCAACGTAACAGGTGGGTCTTCTCCAGGAAAGTCAACATATGGAGGCAATACATTTCTCAACCACTCCGGGCATTGTGTTTTCCGGGGCAAAAAGCTAAAGATACCATGGCACATAAAACGTCTCCGACATAAACTGCTCCTAAAAGTACACCATACCTGTGTCGGTTCCAATAACTGTGCGTACTTACAACTACAGTAAATTGCTTTGATTTCGCGGTCTTTTTTTCGCTAAAACGGTCGGCAAAAATTCGTAAATTTTCGAAAATGTTTTGTTTGTCACAAGGGTAATTATCTCTTATATAGAGATAATCAAAGGCGACCTTGATCGTCCCCTCAGGCAACACGCTTTATGTGTGTTTGACATTTACAAAGCGCATCAGGGTGGTGAGCTGAGAAAACTGCTAAAGAAACACAACATACATATTGTTTATTGTTCATGACGAATGTCCGTGTTAAAACCAATACATGCCCACTGGCGTACAAGTAGAATGTAGGAGCTTCAGGAAAATAAAGAAATGATTAAGCGTGGCTGGTTAGAGGCAGGGATATAATGATTAAATGGCCTCATTCAACATAGGCTACATAACGTTGTAATTGCTAGTACAGCTGTTTACTTACGAAGTATTAATGTAGTGCCGATCTAACTTAACTAGTTTATTATTTTGTGAAATTGATTTTCGAATAAATAAGTGATTAATAGTGATTAGTAGTATGTATTTTGTTCATAAATTTGTCTACTCAATTGATGAAACTGAAATGTGTAAGAAATACAATTAACAGATATTGAAAAAAATATCGTAAAACAGTTTTCGGATAAGACTGGATGTCGGATACCCGGTAAGCTAATATTTTGCGTGGTTTTGAATTCGCGTCTTCATAGATTCGCACATGTTAGCGAAAATTAAACCATCGTGAATCTAAAGCAATTTACAGTATATGAATATTTGTTCAAAGACGACTTTTTGTGTACATAATACTATCTGAAGGTTATCCAACAATAAACGCGTTATAAAACGTGCTGTATTGAATAGTTTAAAACGTCACGTGAGTCTTTCATTAATTAATCTTTCTCGTTAACATTAACAACATTCTTCGTACTATTAAACATGAAACATAAATGAAATGAAATACTATTAAACTGAATCATCTGAATTTAACTGCAACTTACATATCATCATTACAATAGACAAAACAACTACTGATTACTAGAAAAAGTAATCAAACAATGGGATTTGAGAAAGATTAAAACAAAAACAAACTGCTCTGATTCCTTGATTAAATTACACTAAATCTAGCTACTTCTGAAATTTACAATATCTTAAAACAAGATCAAAATATGACACAAAATAGGTACATTATAAGTTACCGAAAAATAATATATTTACTGAAACAGAAAAATAAAAAAAGGAAACTTAAAAAAATGAATTCATTTACCTTGATCGAGCTAAAATAGGAATTTTATAACAACTGTAAAGTCAAAGTCGTGATCCTTGTGTTTGTAATTTCCTAATGGTTATTTTTTTATACCTTGTATTCTCGCCTGTCTATAAGTGCACAGGAAAATTAATGTCCGTGCATACATGAAATACATGAATACAATTTAGGTTTTATACAATGAATTCCGTTATAGTGGACTCATTAAATTTGTTATACAACAATCACAAATGCAAAAATATAACTTTGTTAATTACTGAACTGAATATCAAGAAAAATATATGAAAAACGATAAAGCTGAATACTTAAAACAATGCTTTTACTTTAAAAGAAGAATCTAGCAGTTTACACAATATTTCAAACTTTACAAAAACAATGATAAAATTGCTGTCACTATCTTTGTATGGAATATTGAGGCCCGTCTGTCAACTTTTTGAAAGTCAAAGACTGTAAGACATAAGCCTCGTTCTAGTGACAGCTCTTGTTATAAACGTTCTCTTAAATTGTATTTGTTATTGTTATTTTAGTATTTTTACAGTTTTCGAGTAGGACTTTGGATTGCTTTGTTTTGCTTCTTCAAACTTGAATTCTAAATAACTAAAAACTTACTAGTTTGCATATTTCTTAGGGTTGTTAACTTTGTTGCAACAAGTTACAGACATTATCTGAATCTGTTTTAATAGCATTGTTCAGAAGATTTCCATGAAGTTCTACGAGTTAGTGAATCATACCAAGGTATATCATGTTGACGTTTTGTGACTTAAATGGTAGAATGCACCTGTAAGACTGTTCTGAAAAAATAATTATTTATAATGGATCGATCAGAACTTGTAAGTAAATTATAAAGCTTGTTCTTAATTTCATTTTTGTTATGCTAGACTCGGCGTTATAAACAATAGAAAGTTTCGGGAATTAAATAAATATATTGGTTCCATAGTGGTCACTTATTTCTGGAGGAGTGTGTAATTCCTGAGTTGTATACATATAGTTTGTCTTAAACAGCTTCAGGATATAGAAGGACAGCATTATTTACGTTGGCATGAGTCAGTTTTTGAATGATATTCTTGATATCATTAATCTAGAGAATGCCCTTAAATTTGTAGTTGAAACTTCTCAGTTGATCCCCATTTATATATTTATGAGTATGTTTCAATAATCGAATGCTTTTTTAATGCACGTGTTAAATTTTATCTAAAATTCTTTGGATGAATTAGTTTGTCTCTTTACAGGTGTTTTTATATTTCAGTTCTTTCCGTAGTGAATTTTGTATAAGTTTTTTCTTCTCGAAATAATTTTAATGCGATTGCGAAGAAAGCATCGTAGCTTATTAGGTCACTCTCGAACTCTCATTCCAGATGACATCACGCTCGCCAGAGAGGTACTGATATTATCGATGCTACTCTTTTGAAGTTGGGCGGACTAAGGAACGTGTGACATCAGTGTCTTCTCCAACGGACACACCTCGTGCTCCAGATAAGATTCGAACCTGGGACGTCCCGTTCCGGAAACAAACACCATAGCCACTGAGCTATTGAGGCCCACACAATCGTTTTCAAGGACTTCGTTTTATGTTAAGAAAGCAAAAATCCGAAACATAAACTATTATGACTCTTGAATGACACAAAACATCTTTCCATAAAGTAATGGGGCAATTTTCTGATTTTATTTCATCTTCGTTAGCTAAAGTATCTAGATATGTTACTTCAAAACATGATATATCGAAAGGTGACCAGGTATCCTTTATATAATCTAACTTAGTGCAAATACTTCTGATATTTGGTGTAAATATTGATATCCAGGACATTGTCTACGTTACCGCTTAGAATAAATAAAAGAACAAATATTAAAAAAATGTTTAAATCCGATATAGCAATTCACACAAATACAAAACAACCCGCTAGTCGTAAACAAGATATGTGTATCGTTTGCCTAAAAATATGCAAATGCATCTCCATATTATAAAAAATAAGTGCACAAAAGAGAAGTAGAGATAGACTTTCCAGAAATACTGGACGTGTTAGAGCCGATAATTCCCTACATTCTCTCACAGGATACGCCTTCTTTAGATAATGAATCAGAGGAGACACAAGTAAAGTCAATCGAATCTAACTCGACCGTCAGTGAGGTCTCCAATTCCTCACATTGTCACAACAGTAGATCTACTAAAACAGTATCACATACACGTAGCGGAACCAGTACAGACGGATTTATCTGCAGTGATTAATCAAGTCTGACATTACAGAAATTCGAGCTACACTGAATAAACACATGGAAAGTGTCTTAGCTACGTGATTAAATCGCCAGCATGAAATCCTACAGTAAGGTACTGTACCAGAATACGCTTGGAGAGCTGGAAACAGTGAAAAATACTACCAATAACATAGAAACGGCTATAAATTAACAGAAGTAGTCTATGGCAGACATCATTAAAACCAGAAACACCCAAAACAGCGCAACTTGTACGCCTACTACGTTATCCCGCGATCTCAATGAGCTAGCGACGATTGTGGTAAATAGCGGCTCTAGCGTCTACATACCGACGCTGTGTCCCAGGACGGATGTTAAGGTAATAAACGCAAATGAAGCCATTAAACATTTGTGTCAGGAAAACAATATCAAGTGTATAGACTCGTGTTCATCTTTCGTGTGTGGAGATGGTGCAGGTATGAGTGGCTATTACCAGTTTGACAGTATACACTTATCGGATGACGGGTCGCGCACACTTTCACGTAAAATCAATGACATTGTTCCAATCTACACCAAGTGTCCGGCTAGGCGTAATCACATCAATCAACGCGTCAGCCTTATAATACATATATATCGCCACAAAGACGTTCTATATTGTTGCCCGAAAAAGATAGTTTGTGTATAAATAATGATACAAGCCCGGGCATTCAGACTCCTCACATATCTAATAATCCATATTCTAATGAAAACATTCAGTTCAGTCAGATAAACATTTCAGCAAATTCCATACAAACAATTGGCAGGAATGTGAGTAACAGACATTCTAAACATGTATACCTTGTGTCCAGTCAGACTGATATAAAAATTGTACATTTAAATGTGCCACATATTTTCCCCAAACTCGATGAAATCAATTTTGTTTTATCTTATCAATGTATACATATATTAGGGTTTTTATTATGTTTTTCGGTGGCTTATCGAAATATAACGGTGAATTATATCTCGATAAACTCACGGGCCACTCAGTGAAAATTATCAAATTCTGTTACCTGGATTAACGTCAAAAAGTATGCGGAGCGTATTGAATGCCGGAAACTAGCGTTAAAATGACGTCATCTTTGCGATACTTTCTGATGACGTTTCCTGCAATTTTAGACATTTCATTGAAATAAACCTAACAAAAGTTCAGTTTTAGACATAAAATAAAAAAAATGTTGGTTTCGGTGTAATATCACGATAATTGCACTCGTGAACACCAAACGTGGCTATTTTCACTCGTGACGGCGCCATTCGTGAAAATATCACTTTCGGTGCCCACTCAGTGAAATTATAACGTGATATTATACCGAAACCAACAATTATCCTCTTTGTAGTGAGATGTTTCTCACAATAAATGTAAGTGATGCTGAAATCCAAAAATCAGGTTACAATCTCGAACGCAAAGATAAAAAAATTTAAGACTGGGGGCGGCATTCTTATTTATCGTAAAAAAATAATTGCATATAAACGCAGATATGATCAAGAATCCAACCTGGAATCTCTTTGGGTAGAATTTATGCTGCAACACTCAAAATCGTGTCTTTTAAATTGTATTTACGGACCGCCAGATTAACTTCAATAATGGACAGACATTTACGGAAACTAAGTAAGTAGGGCGCTATCAGTAAATGATGATATATATGCACTGGATGACTTTAATATACACTTTAGTTTAGAAAATACATGCAAAACATTGAAATGGGTTGACTGTCTGGCTAAAATAGGATTTGCCCAATTAGTTACTCAAAATACCAGAATAACAAAAAAGCGCGCCATCATTAATTGACCATATATATGCCACTTTTCCGGAATATGCTGTAAACGTCAGCGTTCTAGATATTGGAATTAGCTATCACAAACCCGTCTGCATGATAAGACGTACTAGTAGAATAAAAGTGAGTAAACAAGGCATTCATAATGTTATCAAATACAGATGTTTTAAAAGTTTCGATGAAGACAAATATAAACGTGATTTATTATCAAATGGTATTGAAGGTATTGAATTAGTAGATGATCCTGAAATGACACTCTTTTTGCTCTACAGTATCAATGCACTTATGAATAAGCATGCACCAATAAAAACAAAGCGCGTTAGCCATGTAACTCAGCCTGAATGGATAACAGATCAGATCAAAGAGTCCATTGAACAACGAGATTATCATTTAAAAAAAAAACTTCAATGAATATAAACATTGGAGAATTAAAACAAATATACTAATTAAAAACACCAATGCATACGTCTTCAATAAGGCTGTGCATGAAAATAAGGAACCTTCGTATTTATGGAAACATGTCCAAATATTGACATCTGACAAATCAAAGTCTAACGTGCTGTCGGAAGAAATTATATTTAATGGAATTTACATAACCTCACTAGAAGTTAAAAATATATCAGACTTGCTTAACACAAAGACGTATACTGGTCTTGATGGCATTGGCCCAAGAATACTTAAAGCATGTAGTGATGTGTTGGCCATACCCATCGCATCAATAATTAACGAAAGTATACGAACAGGTATTTTTTCCGATGAACTCAAACTAGCGCGTGGTATTCCATTGCATAAAAGTAATGCTCAGGGAGAGGCTAATAATTATATACCGATCTCGATTTTGCCAACTATTTTAACGGTCTTTGAAAAGCATATACCAAGTGAATTACACATATTCTTTAAATGTACAAACTTTTTACATAATACACAATCTGATTTAAGAAAAAATATTCTTGACAGTCCGCTCTTGTATGGTTACTAGACCAGTGGTCATGAGAAATTGAGAGCGGCAAAATGGTCGGCGTAGTGTACCTGGATTTTAAAAAAGCATTTGATGCAGTAAATCCTGAACTGCTACTCAAAGACTCAAACTATGTCACTTTTCGTATTCCGCAATAATTTGGTTTAGACTTGACTTCTCCAACCAGAAACAAATTGTAATGGAGGGCCATGCGAATCTTCAAACACTTATCTACGGGGTACGTAAAGGTTCGATACTCGGGCTGTTCTTATTTGTAATCTACATTAACGACTTGCCTCTAAAATTGGAACTTTCAGGACTTGATATGTATGCAGACGATACAACTGTATATGATAGCTATTATTCCCCTCAATACATTGAACAAAGATTACAAACTGATATAAATCATGTCGGACGTTGGTGTAGACACAATCAAATGTTGTATTAAGAACAAATACAAAGCATTAAAATGTTAGAATTAAAAACCGAATCAGCATGGGAAAAAAGTCTACAAAATAAAATAATCTAGTTTGGAAAAATTTTCAAACAACCATTGATACAAAAATAAGAAATTACCAGTACAAATGTTTGATGCGCTTTGTTCCAACAAATGCTTACTTATTTAAATGTAAATTAATACATTCAAAACTGTGTAACTTTTTTAGCATGTACGAAACAATTGAACATCTTATTTGGACATGAAGACATATTCAACATTTATGGAATCAACTTTGTAAACACTAAGTCTCAGAATTGTACTATTAAACAAGAAGACGCATATTTTGGTATCATCGAAAAAAGAAGCAATATGCATGCTATAAATTATTTGATAGTTACAATGAAAACTTACATTTTTCAAGGAAAACACAGAGACATGTTGCCTAGTTTTAGAAGTTTTAAATCTGATGTTAAGAATAACTATTCAAAAGGAAAAAAGGTGACAGTGACCCAAACTTTGAAAATTATTTCCGCTAAATCTTTTGAGATGTAATTACAAGCAACGTTCTTCGAACTTCATATGAAGATTGGTCCAACTGCGTAGATGATCACTACTGTTTTTAGTGGCAGTGGGTCACAGTCAAGGTCACAGTTGCCTCTGTTAGTGTGATAATACTCCAAAACATATTCACAACGGTACTCAGTGGAGTCCAGTCAGTCCAGGTTTGTCACTCTTTTACATTGGTAAAACATGTTGTTTGATTTCGCGTTACATTCACGCAGGAACCTAGACAACGACATGGATATATCAAACAGTAATCAATTACAATACCAATACCAATATCATTATTGCATAAAGCATTAGTACAGTGTTTAAAGCATACAGTGCATATACTGATACAAGACATAGACAAAAGGAACACTAATTCTGAAGAGGTCAAAGGGAAATACATAAATCGTTTACATGAGAATTATTTGTGTTTAACGCCATGTAGATATTCCTTAAAAAAATTAAATTTAAAAAAAATGAAAGTTTTAAGAGATTCTTTCTTTATTTGCAAAATAAATATATTTTGAAACATTACTTATTTCTGTTTTTGAATTGGAATTCAACAATAATTTGAACTTGTTTATAGTTGGCCAGTTACAAACATATTTTTTAAAATATTTTTTGTTTCTAAGTTCTCTTAACTTTGGACATACTATTAAGAAATAATACTCAATTTCGATTTGATTCATACTACTTGATTTACAAAGACGTTGTTCTCGCGGTACATTACTATACCTTCGAGTTTCTAATGAGAAGATACTCTAAATCTTGCCATAGAGATTACGAATTTTCTTTCGTGTACGCAATTTTATTTTTTGTTTTTTCGCGTTCTAAATTATGTTTTATGAGCCTATAATTTTGTAATGTTGAAGAATTATTTATCTCTGCGAAACATGACTGATAGTAGTTATCGTAAATTCTTTGTTTTATATGCGCAAGCGTACATGTATCCAGTGTATGTTCTTTCCAGACATATCCAAACCCGTGCTCTTCTAGTATATGTTTTATTCTTATAAGTTAAGTGATTGTCTACATCATTTTTTAATGATGAATATATCTTAAAAGTCAATGATGAGTCATCTTGAGACAAAAGTTTTCGCCAGTATTTTAATATTGTTACTTTTCGAATGATACTTAGAGGTACTCTGTACATTTTTCCGTAAAGGGCAGACATGTTTGTTGATTTGTTCACGGCCAATAAACGCCTAAAGAATTTTAAATGAATGTTTTCAATATCGTTTGCATAATAGGTTCCCCATAATTCGGAACAAAAGTTCAACACTGATCTATCTAGTGAATAGAATAACTTGACCTTTGTAGAAATCGATAATTTACCTTGTTGAAAGATAAAGAACAAACTATGTAAAGATACGGAAGCATTTTTGTGTTCGAAACCAGTTCCCCTTCTTAAAATAAGATAAATGCCTAGCTACTTGTCTGCATATAATATCAGAAAAAAACCTCAAATTGTCAACAGTTAAAATATCTTCGATTTCAGAGTCAATATTTTGGATAATGTCGTTTACGAAAAACATTGTTTCAAACCAATGTCGGAGATGAAATATTAAAAAAGATTCGATTTATATCGCACACATGATTTAACTGTGTTATACCTGGACCGTATTGCTTTAACAAATCTACTACTGAAATGTTCATTTAGTAATTTTTGCCAGAAATGCTGCCTATTTTTTTTTTTGCATTAAAAATGTTTGATACGATTGCATTAAAGATAAGAAATACAGTCCGTATTGGATCTCCCCTTTTGAAAAACCAAATTGATTTTTTGAAAGTTTGTCATACTTGTTAGCCCATTTCGTCATACGGTTTAATTTAATATGTGCGCTAGAATATTTTAGTGTACCATTACTACGATAATTACTAGCTAAATTTATATCGCCCTTTTTGGAGATCGGTGTTATGATTCCATTTCCTCATGCGGTCGGTTATTCATTGTTACTTAATTTTCAATTATAGAGCTTATTAAAGAAAGGTGATAATATGGCGTAGGCGTCCTTGAATATTTCAGCCGGGACGTTATCAATACCCGGGCTTTTGTTGTTATTCTGCACGAAAACGGAATAGTGAACTTCGGATTCCGAAACGTGTATGTCTAGATCCGTATGCAGCCATGGGACATGTCAATTTTGTTTAAGATTTTATTCTCTTATAAATCACTAGTAAACATTAGTGTTTTGGCAATCCGACTGAAACTTGGCGGGCCGCGAATTCCTAAAGAATGTATAATTTCTATTAACTTTTTTTCAGTTATATTACATAATTGAAAACTCACAGCGACAAAAGCCCATGTCTTGCACATAAACGAGTGCGTTTAATTTCGTATGGTTAAAAATTTGAGTTCAAAGCGCATTCTGCTGGGTCGAAAACAATAGTGCATCATTATTTCATGTTTGTTTAAATAAGCAATTTCAATTCCTCTTTAAATATATCTTGAGCTCTGAAAGCTAAGTGTTCCGTTACACTGTTACAAAACGGATTTATTTCAAATGTCAAAGTACGATTAAAAACTTTAAAACGTTTAAGCAGACAAACCAAACATGATTTGTTTTTTACAAACATTTACATACAAACTGACATCGCACTTCTATAAATGGTCAATAATATAGGTAAATGAAGAAGAACAAGATCAGTGTGTAGTGCTGGTAGCATTACCCATCCTATATTGGCTTGTTGTTGGAGGTCATACAGTGGCGCCTGCGTGTAGGTTCCGCGTGCACACGGTTTCTTCGCGCACGCCATGGACGGTCCACGATACACGCTGCACACTCGATTAACCGTGTGGCCAGTTAGATTCATTTAAAACGTGTACCGTGCAGCACCGAATACCGCTCGGGTATTTTCGTAACCGTGAAACGTTCAACCCATCAAATCAGCGTATACAAACAGTGCAGCCAATCAGCCGCTAGACGTAT
>JAUMHA010309136.1:0-14575 GCA_032359765.1 Saxidomus gigantea | reverse complement strand
TTTTGAGTACTCGAATACCGTTTTGCTGATCGAGTATTCGGACGTTCGAGCGAGTACTCGAATACTCGAGTACTCGTTGTCATCCCTACTAAATATGCAAAGAGGAAACTAGGAACAAAACGTGGAGGAAATAAAAGTATTTAATGTTATTACTTGTATTAGCGAAGTCTACTTTTAATACTTGATATACCTGTTTGAAAAAGACAGTGAACCTACATTTAAATACAGTTAATAAATAACAAAAATAGACTGAAGACTTGTTTAGTTCTAT
This sequence comes from Saxidomus gigantea, assembly GCA_032359765.1. Taxonomy (NCBI): domain Eukaryota; kingdom Metazoa; phylum Mollusca; class Bivalvia; order Venerida; family Veneridae; genus Saxidomus; species Saxidomus gigantea. The sequence continues at coordinate 14,304 of JAUMHA010309136.1, read as the reverse complement.
TGCGACGCTGTGAATCGGTTGAACATGGATATTTCATGTTATAACCGGGGGATGAACATTTGGACCAAGTGTAAAATTACTCCTACAATGGATTTAGATGTACATTGTAGTCTTATGACTTTTGAACCTAAACTGTGACCTTGACCTTCAGCAGAAAAGGTACGGAAACAACTGAGAAGTTATTTCAAATGGATGTACTAATAATTACAGCACAGTCATACAATACTAGAATATAACCATCCGTTTCCAGTTTCAGCCTTAAGTTTTACCTTCAACTCTTAACTTAAAGGTAGCCACTAAGAAGCTCTGCATGGCACATTTCTGTGGTATGGACGACAACTGTGTGAAGTTTTGTCAGTCGCATATAGAAGTTACAGCCTAGGTACATAGTACTGGTGTATACATTTGTTACCTTACATAACATTGGCATTCAAGGTAGCTGCATGGGTGTGGCACATGACACATCATTTTGGTATGGGTAAAAAATGAGTATCAAGTTATAACAAAATCAGTCTATTTAGATATATGTGAAAGAAATAACATTCACATGAAGTACTGGTATATAACCGTGCATTACCAGTTTTAAACCATGATTGTGTTCTTGGCCTTCAAAGTAATGGGTCTAGAGCATGCCATACCCTTGTGTTATGGGCATCCACATGATAACATGGCAATTGCTGTTCTAATAATTGGTATGGTCAAATAAATAAAACAAGAGCTGTCAGTAGAACAGGTCGCTTGACTTTTATCAGTGCTTGTCAATAAAGCAAAACTTTTGGCAGTAAAAGGTAAACCCAGAATATGTGCATTTTCAACCTGTAAACAGGGGCCATGGCCCCTAAATTATACATCATGACGTTTCCAGTTGTACGCAACACGTTAAGTAGGAAGTACATTAGAACAAATTGATAGAGTGATCTACTCTTGCTTAAAGATGAGTGTCATGATGGTACATACATATTACAACTTTCAAAGTAGTATCTCGGATGATTAAGGCAATAAGTTGATAAGCATCATTCTAAGTAGAAATGGCCACAATTGATAATTATCATTGACATATATATCTGTTCTTGCCTACATATGGGGGTCAAGATGTTAAACAAGTATTCTAACTTTCAAAGTAATATCTTAAATGGTTCAGTCAATAAATGGACTGGCCCAAAAAAAAACTTAACTGAGATTCCAAGTCGGAAGAGGGCCTTTATTTTAAATAAAGAATAACCTTCTCCTGCTTACATGGGGGTCATGATGCAAACCAGTATTCCAAGTTTCACAGCAATAACTCATATTCAATGTATTTTATAAGTTAGAATAGGGCCATAATTATGGCGAACACCTTCACAGAGCTACCAGTTTGTGCTCTTGTCAGTCGATGGAGGTACTGATGGTTATTAAGTATTGTAAATTGCAAAGCAATACCTGTCGGTTTTGAAAAAGTGGGTTGATGCGGAAACTTTAACCAAGTTCAATGTACTTTCTACATAAAAAATAAAAAAGGCCATACTTCTGACAACATTCTTCACAGAGTGGTAATGATGGTAAATAAATGTAAGTATTGTAAGTTTTACAAAGTTACATCTATAATGGTTTTATAAAAATGTTGGTAAAACTTTAAAAATGTGTGACGAGGCGAGTGGAATAGCTCCCTTTTCTTCGTAAAGTCGAGCTAAAAATAAACTTACTTACATGATGAAAAACTTCATTTTAAGATATTACACTTGCATTCAAAAATAACCAAAAACTGTTCCTAACAAAGTACAATAATTTAATACATGTATAATGCAATATGTGAATACTAAATTCATTGGTAACACCTGTGAAATATTCTGTTGTTGTAACATGATATTGCTTACTCTAAGAATAACATGAGGCTGTTACATTTCCCGAGTTTTATGTGACATTAACAGTTATGAATAACCTTTGCCTTGCTGATAAGCCCTTGCTGAAGTCAACAACCTGACTAGACAATATGTAGGACTGGAATGTTGAGGTGTCTTTGGTGCAGATTTTTAACTCATTTCTATTTCGTTATTGGTCGAGTGTAATGTTACTATCGAGTGTAATTTTACTATTAAACATACAGTTAATAGTCAGTAGATGGGAAAGACTTGAAACCTTTTAAATACTACAGCTTTTTTATTCAGACAAAGGAACAAATGAATGTGGTGGATTTACTTTTTATGTCAGACTAACTCCAGTCTCCCGAACATTTTGATATACAACTCATTTTGTTTATTACTAAAACAATCAACCCTGCTCTATTACACACATTGTTGTGATGCTTGAGCATGCGTAGTTTAGTTTCACGGTTCACGCTACGCATGCGCACTGACTAATTCACGCTTACACGGTTTAACGCTTCACGGTTAAACGATTACCGCATGGTAAACGAACGATACACGTTTTTGTTCTCGAACACGCGGAAGTGAAACGCTGGCGGTACTGTGAAATTAAGTCGGAATAATTACCTTTATATGCAATGTTCAACTTTTATTATCATTTAAATTAAATCTATAGCATGCAATGATACCGATTCTGCAAAGAGCAAAACATTAGTACATCACAACACATATTTGAACAAATAAATGACACTGAGCACAAGTTTTCATTACCTTCAAAACAACGCCGTCATTTAATCACCTACTTTCTTCGTAATACAAGAGAAAATAAAATGTAAAACCAGTCAATTTTCTCTTTTACTGAAAGCGATAATTATTGGTGGTATATACTATGCATTATTCGAGAGTTTTCTTGAATTTTCGTTTAAAATATTAAGTCAGTTTTTAAACTTGCTGCGTTATAAAAGCAAGTAGCATTACATGCTTTATAGTCAAATTTAAAGGATATCAAAATTCTTACGTCTTTTCTTCGCAATACACTGAGTGCAATGCTTTGTATTAAAGCAATCGCCATTACTACCTTCTTGATTCAAAATGCATCAAATGACAGTTGTTCAGTCATGATATGTAAATATTGTTTTCGCATGCAAGTATTGAAGAAACTCAGTTGTTGATAAAAGCTTTACAAACATGAGTAACATCAATGATTTTAGTTCAAATGAATATGTGGTTAATTCTAAATTAAAATTTCCCATACATGTATATATTTCATACAAAGTGGCTATAGTGTGTTACCAAGGGATTTTATCATAGTGAAAGTAGCATATTTTGATATTTAATTGGATCAGCCGAACTATTAGATACATCAGTGTTTAGAAATGTAAAGATTTTTACTATTAAACTTCTTGGTTTTGTTTACACTCATATGATAATTTGAACAAGACGTGCTAGTCATTGATGCACCTAAATTTTGAGACACGGCGTAAAATAAAAACACTATCTAGTCAGGATTCGTAGCAATTAAAACTTGCATACAAGTAAAACATCGTACACAATGTCACCGTGAAACATGTTGCTTGATACGATAACCATTTAAAATGATGAAAACCCACCCTAAGATACTTGAAAAGATGAATGAGTTTCAGGTAAATAATGTAGCACAAAATATTGTGTTTTCGTTTTATTTTTACAATGTAACAACATTTTTATTAATGTTGTTACTTAACTAATGCAAATGAGCAAATAGTAAATAATACCTACGCTATATCTAAAATATCAGCGATTAACTGTAAAAGCTGTAACGTCTGTACCGGCAAAGGCACTTGAACATCAAAGTTTAAGCAAGAGTCAACTAGATGAAAATAGCTCAAGCATAAAAATTGACAAACACTTTTAAGCAAGAGTCCGTAAATGTTTAGATTTCATTTCAAAAATAAAAGGAAGACGAGAAATTGAACACTTGTAGATTTGAAAGGTATTCATTTGTTTGCCACAAATCTGAAAATTGTTGATACCCTAAAGTATCTATAAAAAGTTTTGATTTCAAGTGAAAGATAAATCCTAATATACTTTCGAGTTCCACTTCTTTGACAAATCCAGCTGAAATGTATTGTATGAAAAGCCACTGTTATTTTCGCATTCGATACCTTGTATAAATAATAGTTTGACTGTTGTATAATACAGACGGTTTCATAAGATTTGGAAAATCAACACTAAGTAATGCGTTGTAAAATGTAAGACGTATTTGACATAAAGTCGGTTTTAAATTCTAAGGACTAGTTAAAACTATTCTTTGATTCCCAATATGCAATTATGAACCGATTTAAAGTGTTAACCGTATGGCCTGTACTTATAAAATATGTCATGCTTGACTCAGTTTTGTGCTCGAACTTTGAATCAATTTAATATTAAACATGTGAATAATTCTTCATACAATAATTATGTCTTACGTTCTATAAGAACTTTAAATTAATTACTGACATTTATCTTGTGAGGAGGAAACCGGTGTAATTTATTGATCATTAAACATGTTTGTACCTACATTAGACTGTGTCCATAATGTTACAAATACGGATATATTGATACGTGGCATGATATATAAGGAAAATAAAGAGAGAGAGAGAGAGAGACTTGCCTTGAGAATTTCGTTTTGTATGTGCATTGTCTGTTCAAGTGGGAAGACTGTATGTTCATCAAAGTTTATTTAGTTGACAGTCACGGATCACAAAACTGTACAAGTATGTGTTGGTCAAGCATGCAATACTGCCCAACAACATACAGCACCCCTCCATGTCCGTTTTATTCTTTAAATGATTTGCAAAAAAAACGAAGGGCAAGCCGCGCAGTTTGTTTTCTGTCAGCTTCCACGCGTGATTTTATCACTCTATATAGAGATCATAAAGGAGCTGAACAGCAGGTATTTCGTTATTGAAACAGCGCGTTCATTTGCGGCAAAAATCAGCAGGCGATCACAAAGGCATGTTTAGATGGTAGAAGTATAAGCAGCAGAGCTGAAGATGCTCTCCGAAAAGGAGCACGGATATCGGGACAGGCGCATAAGGGACGAAGACCTGGTGAGAAATTTCTTAGACGGATTGCTAGATGAAGACATTAAGTTTGAGGTCGTACATTACAAGGAACCTGAGAGTATCGATGAGGCAGGGTTTCACGTAGTAAACATGATCCCAATGCGGAACGTTGGTAATTACGACAGAATATCGAGAAAAAGCACAAGACGCACTGTTCCTGAAAAAAATGACAGTTACTCGAATTGTAGTCGGACGGAGAATTACTCAGCCATAAGACGATTTGACTATAAGACGCACAGAAAAGAAGAAACAGAAATTAATCGTGAAAGACAGAATTCAAAGATGCACAATGCTACAGCTTCAGCACAGAACGGACGTGACAACCTATCACATATTATGGAAGGATTATAAATACTAGAGGAAACACAGAAAACAACTCCAGCTGCAAGAAAGAAGCCCATAGACGATAAAATCCTTGAGGTTGAATGTTTCAACTGTCATAGGAAGGGCCACTATGCCAGACATTGTCCAGACAAGAGAAGTTTTGTGGGTCAGACAGACAAAGGGCCGTCACCAGAGAAGACAGTCTACAGCCAGAGAGAAGGGCGGACTTTAAACTTACATGGACCAGCTCTTGTGGCCAAAGGGAGGTCCAACTAGATAACACGGAAGGCCAAAATAAAGAAGTAGAAGCAAGCACTTGTCCCCAGGTTGTTGGTGATCATAAGGTAATACAGACCAGTGCCAAGAAACGAAACCTTTGCGACGGTGTAGATATTAAAGGAGTTGTTGAAAATACATGTATTCCAATACTATTCACACTGGATACTAGAGCATCAAAGACAATTATTTCGACCAGAGTGTTCGATAACATAGAAGGGAGTCGGCGACCAAAGTTAGAAAAAGGCGCTTGCCTCGAGGAGCCGGAGGGTTGCCTATAAAGGAAAGAGGTAAGGCGATATTTTGTCTAAAACTGGGTCCATTAGAGATCATTAGTCTAAAGCTATCGTAGCAGAGATTGTTGTCTGCGTTCTTAGTCTACATTTGTCCTGTTACTTATACATTTATATGACAAGAGAATGTGTCTATGGTGGATACATGTACTAATAACAAGAACGAATATTTGAAAACGCACAATGACATACTTTTATTTGGCGCTCCAGTTTAGATTATAAGTAAATAGGATATATGTAACTTGTTTGTCGACTGAATGATAATGTTGGTTGCTGGATATTTGTTTGTATTTTTTCAATTCAAGTACCAAGGATAACACAATAAAGAGCAAGCTTTTATTTCCGTTGTGGCCCTTAAGACGGATGCAGATACAAGGGAATCCGGGTAAAAGACCCTAGCTCACTTTATGAATAGACCCCTTCGTTCTTTTACATGCCCGGTGTCTCTGGTCTATTAACTAGTTCATCTATAGATAGTAGGGAAACACTTAAAAGCGTTTCTGAACTTTTCAGTGTCCCGGCCAGGAAACGAACCGGGGGCTTCTGGATTTGTAGTCCCGGGCGTTCATCACTCGACCACCGCGCCACTCATATACGAGCCTCTAGTTTTCAGAAGAAAATGCAAATGCATACATTAAACAAAAAGTCTAGGAATGATTTGTCTAATACGTACATCATTTTCGCACTATACTAATGTTTTATGCGGAGTTGTCACTGGTATTTAAATCTATCAGTGTTTTTTGTAAAATTCTTAACTGCCTCGAATATCATTATGTTACCGTCATCGGAAAGAGATTGATAACAAATAATCATCATATCAGACAGTGGAAGTGTTTTTTTGGTTTTTGTAGGGATGCGATCCCGTTTTGCAATATATTGCGATACAGCAAACCCATATTGCAATAAGTATTGCGATACAGTATATTGATGTAAAAGAAAATCTAAGAAAAAAAAACAAAAACAAAACCAACATATTATACTGTGCCACAAGCTGATCACAAACGATCTCGAAACTGCCGATTAAAAGCTTATTCAACTTATGGACAATAAGTATTATATATGTAACCAAATAGTGGCAAAGATGGTATACCGGTATATCGTTGCACCACTAACTGACTTCCATAATATTTCTCATGGAACTGAATTATTTGGCATTTTTTAAAATGTCCGTTTGTTTGTGTTATTTAAACATTACTTGCCTGTTCATTCCCTTTTGGTTTATTAAAACTAATATTGCTTTATGTGTGGTATTTACGGCTGACAAGTGTTCACACTGAAGCCGCACGTACAAAAGCCCAGTCTCATTTTAGAATAACAATCTGCTGAGAAAGTGAATGCCGTCTCCTGACAGTCTGAACCAGACGTACGTAACTGACAATTCTAAGAGTAGCTGTGAGTCCTCCGTTTCTAGCAGAGTTTTGAGCGTATTAGCAATGTTTATTTCGTTTCAAGTTTTGAGAGCCCGGGTGTATGCTATAACTTACCCTTCCTACCAACACGGGTCATCGTTTGCACTAGATATTGGCACCCATTGAACGAGGTATAGAGTTTCGTTAAATAGGATATTCTATGATTGTTGATCATGATCAAGGGTGCTATTCCCATTGTCGAACCATAGGTTGTTTTGAACATGGCAGACGTCTGTTCAAAATCTGTAAAAAGAGTTTCTATCCGCAAAAAAAGGTGCATGTTTGAAATTTGCATATACACGTCAGTGTCGTCTTATATATGATATGATTCGGATAACGGCGGTCAAGGAAGTACTGCCAGAAACAAGTAACAACGGCCTCATTGTGGAATTATGTCGAATACTTGTTTTAAATTTTAGAAAGAAACGGTGGATTTATCGGTGCATAAGCGTTACATTTCAGTAGTGTGACAAAAAAGCAAACTTTAGTTATTCATATTAACTGTTATCAAATAGCGTAACAAATACTCGGAGGTCTTTGTTGTTCACGTAAACAAAAAGGCCCGTCAAATATTTAACACATGTTTGTATTGAAGGACAAAAGTTAGCAGCAAAATGAAATTGTAAGTTAGGCTGATTAAATCATCTCGTGCAGAATAATTTATATTAACATTATAAATGAGATTTAAAATCTAAACTGAAAAGAATTAAGGAAGTTGACCACTTGAAGATTGATTTTAAATTTCGTCTTCATTTATTTAAATATACGCACCACAGATCATCGCCATTTGAAGCTGACTTCCATAAAAGTGTTGTCAAGCTACGCTTTAAGGAGAAAGATTTGATAAAGTCATGAAATAAAAGACATTAAAGTTAAACATTTAATTGAAAACTAAAGTTATATCACTTCAATAACAAAGATGAGTCTAATTACTTTGTTATTATGTTTCATAGAACGAATTTTAAAGACTTAGATACGTGTGTATATAAAATATAAAATATATGCTGCACGGACAAAAGGAGCTCTAGAAAAAAGTAGATATTTTAAATAGGTTGCCTAATAACAATTTTCAAAAAGAAGCGGAATGTTAATGAAGTCTTTAAATATTCACAAATGAACGTTGATTCATTAAAAATGAAATATGAAATTAATTATCTCACTAATCTAAGCACAACTTGTATATATAACGTCCATCTAAAAGACGGACATTTTAAACGGACATCTGTTTCTCCTCGATTAGTTTAAATTCTTATTTACAAATATTAAAAATATTGTGTATGTTAACTTCTGTCACAGTAATAGTCGGTAGTCTCTGACAAGTGCGATGGTCTTAAATGTAAGAGTTTCGTGACACTGAAACGTGTACTACCTTAATTGACCTCTGCCTTTTTTTATTATCGAAAACAAATATGACATTTATCTTTATTGGTACTACAATTTGAACAACCTTATACTGAAATGTAAAATATAAGTAAAAGTAAAAGTCAGCACTAGAATTCGGTACTCGCCGAACAATGCCTTTCCTTCAACCTCTAACTGGAATAAATGATATTTAAGTAAAAGTCAACACTAGAAAATGGTAAATACACATGTGAGCAATGGAACGCCAATCTTATAGGATATTATAGTTTCGTCCAAAGTCGCAAGACACCACCAGAGAACGCTGCTAGGGCATCATTACCGTACAGCAGTATACATGAAATGTGATTTATGGTCGCTAAACTGTTTTGCTTATATTTGAAATATATATATATATATATATACGCTTTAGACTCTCGATATCACGAGGATGGGTGTTTTTAATATGATGCACACATTTCTTAGCAATTCTAGGTCAGCTGGGAAATTGCGAGGTACACGACAATTTGAGAATGGAGAATAGACGGTAGAATAATCGAGATCAAGTCTTACATCAGATTTTGCAAAAGTGTGCTCCAAAAGCTGCAATGGAAACATTACCGAACTATGATCTGCTAAAAAGGTACCAGACGTATACACATAGTATGTCCTAGATGAAACCAGGGTCTCAGTCAAGTCGCTACTAGCACGTTTTTACAGTGTTTTGCCAGATATACAGGGTGTTACAAAAGTCTGTACAACAATATGTTGCATGATAATTTGAAATTCGGTCCTAGTATCTTAACAATAATTAGCTATTACATAAAACTATCTCATTGAAACACGTGAGTTAATTTTACATTTGTCTTCAAAAGCCAATCATTTCAATTCCATAAATAAAATTTTAGATGGCATTTTATCCGGTTTATTGAGTATAATTATTGCTGCCCGTTTCTGTAATTTAGTTATCTTACTCACAGTGATGATCCTAGGGCTTTGAATTATGAGGGCATCTCGAATTCGGGAGGCTATCTTTAACTTGGGAAAATTTGATGTAGAATATTCATTAATGTTTTTTTATAATTGTATGTATCTCTATGAACAGGTTACCTGCACCGACTTTGAGAGCAATGAAATATCTAAACGCCAATGTATTGTTCTCGGAATATCATTGAACTAACAAGCAATTACAGCGAGTAAAGAAACGCAAAACCATTTAAAATATCAATTTCAGTCGGAAACGGCTTAACAATACTTCAGTTTTACGAATAATGTAGTATTATAGCATGTTTTCCTAAAATTTGAACCCTCCTTGATACTGCCGTGAAGTATCAGGTTCATTAGCCCAGGACTGACGGAGATAGGAACGTTTAAACTTGCACAGATGAGAAAAAATGGAACGACGGAGCATGTTTTGTACGGCTACCTGTGAACGCCGAGCAACACTGCTAGAGGAAGCTTGGAACGCCGAGTTCCATTCAATGAATTGTTTTTTGTTTCGACTAAACGTTGTAATTTTAACTTAATATTTTATACAAATGTTGTCAGTTTCAATGAATAAAGACTTTTGTAAAATAAATTATTCTGTTTACAATGTGTAGAAACTATGATTTGCAAAAATACACCCATTAAACGGTGGTATGTTACTTGACAGGAATGTATACATAGGTGAATGCTGCATTCTAACTGTCGTTGCCATCCACTCATTTATACCCATAATGGCCCATTGTTACTTTCAAATGACCATTTCATGTACAGGCAATTTTCAATCCTGAAATATTTCACAACATATCTCCTTTCAATCAGAATCAGAAGAAAATCAGAATATTTTAAATCAAATGCATGCGTTTTGCTTTGAAATGGATCGCTTTTCTTGTTTTTCAAACAGCATGCTGTATGGACATATTTAAAGCTTTTTTAAGCTCACCTGTAACAAAGTGCAAGGGTGAGCTATTACGATCGCTCACCGCCCGGTGTCCATCATTCGTCGTACGTCCGTTCCCGTTTTTCTTACAAGATCTTCTCTGAAACCGCTGGTCCAATGTTGATGACATTTGGCAGCAATGTTCCTTGCATGAAGCTCTATAAAATGTATTGAAATAATTCCATTCCATGCAGAACTCTCGTTGCCATTTCGACAGAAAGGAAAATCAAGTATTTTTCTAAAAAAAACGGAAAGCCAAGGGCTTAGATATTTGGTATGCAGCATTGTCTAGTAGATCTCTAACCATATTTTTCAAATTTTGTCCCCGGCTATAAATTTCGTATGAAAATGTAAAATGGATATAACAAACTCCGGATATAAGGAACACATGTAAATAGACCAAGGAGTTCCTTATGGTATATTATTGATAATATATGTAGTAAAGTCCGTAAAGTCCGAGTTCCATGTCGTTTCGACGCCATTTTGTTTAAGTAATCAGAAAAAGGCCGATATATTTCTTCAATTATTAACACGTTAAAGTTATTAATCACAAGAGATAATTCTTACGTAACACATAAGTGATAATTATCTTGACTGGTTGATTACACCAGCCTTTTCCTCGCGATATTTTGTGAAAAAAAACAACCCTGAAAATATTATGTTTTTAACAAATAGAAAGTTTGAAAATGGCGGAGCCTTGAAATGGCTTATTTTTGTAACGATTATCTTCTCATTCACTATATTTAAGTATCACATTTTGATAGATATCCAAGGAAAAGCCTTTCAAAATATATTCATGCCATTCCGATGTTTGAAAAATAAATAATAAGCGTGTGAGAAATTCGTAAAAATGACCGACATTTGCCCGGCAGCCTTATTTACTAACTTTTTGTTGTTTTGGCGTCCATACTAAATACGATTTGATGCTAAAATTAATCACTTACGATTAAATAATTATCACATCATTTCTAACAGTCATAAGGTATTTTTTGGTATGGTAAGTTTTCGTTGCCGCGAATAAAACATGTAAGAGCACAAAATAATGTGTTAAAATGCTGCTATTTTTTCGAGTTCGGGAAAGGGCACGAAAATCTCCCTTACTTTAAATTAGTAGATTTCTTTTTTCCATACAAATTTAAAATATACAATTCATCCAAAATAACTGTGAGTTACTAGTCTGCATATGCTAAGTGTTTCCTTTTATCAATTACAATCACTTTCTAAAGAAACAATCAAGAAATCCATCGGCCATGTCATCGGACTAGCAAAATAAAATGGCGTCGTGGCGAGGTTTCTTTGGTTGCATCGTGAATATTGACTATCGTCTACGGTCTTTCCTACGACACAGAAAAATCGATATATTCGACTGCTATATCCCTGTATATATGATCCATGATGTAGTGAATATTATAAACTTGTAAAATGTGACATGATTCATCATTTTCATAAACTTAGATGGACTACATACTAGTCCTATCTTTAGCAATATCAGTACAGATTTATTTTAAGATGGCTCTAAAACATTAATATACAAATGGTCACGGAAGTACATTGACATCCGCAGACACTATTAACACCTTGAGCAAGAATGGACCCCACGAAGGGTGCATGTCAATGTGACTTATAAACTACTGCCACTGTGAGGTAAAATGAGTTCGTCCAGAAAGTTCCTAATGAATGAAAATTATATTTGCAAAGTTGTTCAACATGTTCGCTATTGCTGTATTGAAAATCAAATGTCTAAGTTATTGGAGTAATTATTTATTGTAATACCGTTATAAACCAGTTTTTACCTTCAATATATTTTTAACTATACACACCAGTATAAAAAGGTATGAACCCGTTATGACCAAAACCACCACGCAAGTACCTGGGCGGTGTATGGCGCACACGAAACATTGGTATTAAAGTATTCTTCAAAGTGAAATAACGTTGTGCGCAAGACACGAAAAGCAACTGTACCACATATTATAAGAAACGGTCACCGTTGTGCGTTACATCACACGGCTGGTGTTGACCGAAACCAGTTCCCTACGGCGGTTAGATTTGAGTCGGAGCTGTCAATGATTATTCGGGAAACTCAAGACACAGTGATGAAGAATTGCTTATATGGGCATATAAGTGCAAGCAGTTACTACATTATTCGTAAAACTGAAATACAGGTAGGCCGTTTCCGACTGAAATCTATATTTGAAACGGTTTTGCGTTTCTTTACACGCCGTAATTGCTTGTTAGTTCATTCAAGAAAAATATATTGGCGTGTAGATATTTCATTGCTCTCAAAGTATGTGCAGGTTACCTGGTCATAGAGACACATACAATCATAAAATCATTTTAAAAACACAAAGAAAACATGAGCATACCATTAATCATAAAACATTTATGTGTACCGTGAACCACAACACATTTTAATATTCTCGTTTTCCTTAAATATGTTACGTTCATTGAGTATATATGTTTTCTTCAATTCTGAAGTTAAAATAGTTCGCACAGAGCGAAAATAACCTTTTATCTTACTTGAAAAGCTATTACAAAATACATGTTAACTTAAAAATTTAACATCGTTTTATACATGAATACTTTCTTGTTGCTAAGACTCTTTTGCCAAAAGTGTAATATTTTATCATATTTTACATTTAATGTGAATTCAACTTATTAATGATTGACAAGAAACACTCTCTTCTAGCAATTCGAAGTTATTTCATTTTACTGTGTCGAGTTACATTTGACACAAGCAGAAAATTATGATTTTAACTAATTTTATCGCAATACCACTACCATTACTTGCTTTAGCGAGAAGCAAAATTGCTCATACATGAATACTTTCTTGTTGTTAGGACTCCTTTGTCAAAATTGTGTTAACAGAAAATATAATAAACGTTTAAGTTGAGCTTAATGCTTAAGGTAAACTAAGTGTTTTTATGGAATAAAGTTTCTTGCAAATAGTTTTAAGAAATAAAATTAATCACAACGCTATTTAGCAAAACATGTTTCGACTTTATTATACGTCTTGTTCATGTTACAAACAAGTAACGTCACGTCCGCTAGACTAAGCACGTGACAGAACGTGACGTACGGGGCAACCTATCTATTACAGTATAACAAAAAGGATCTGATAACAAGATGCAATGGTAAGATGCAAAGATGTGATGTTGCACTGTGGTATTTCTCTTAAAACGCTTACATTTATATTTTCTATTATCTCCCTTTATTTTTGCATTGTATAACAGAAAAGTGGGTTTTCAATGTACTGTATAACAGTATACTTTTGTTGCAGATAGTTCGACCGTTTAATGCACAAACAAGTTAAAAATAATGTAAAATATATACTCTTTAAAATAGGATTATTTATAATGTCACAAATTAACTTACCTACAAATATCCTCCACTATTAGTTTCAAAACACGAAATAAAAATAAAAACTAACTGATAATATCATGTCCCAATTGTATGGTTTTGATACAAAAGTATTTTAATGCTACTGGACATTTCCAACTTAATCGGAATCGTAATCTGATTTTGAATCGGACAATTCACGGCTGAAGAATGGGGGCCATCTCATCGTTATGAAAATTAATGGTTGTTTATTTTCATTTTACCTAATAATTGGTAAATATCAGACATGTTCAGGATTATCGTGAAAAAATGCAGACATACTTCCAATCGTAAATATATTATGAAAATACTTTGAATTATATCAGTAATTTAATTAATGGTCCAGGGGCCTCAATTTATCGAGAATGCACGTCAAATGCTTTGTCATAAATGCATGGTACAGCTCATAATCAGATTGGAAAGTCGTCGCCTCCGACA
>JAUMHA010309026.1:0-14578 GCA_032359765.1 Saxidomus gigantea | reverse complement strand
GGATTATTCATTCATGATACATCAAAACAGTAATACGCTTCCGTTATCGGGCCGAAACTGCCCCCTCATTCGCCGATTGATAACCGTTTGTGCTCTTTAACGCTGAAGAGTACGCAAGAACGATAAGTCTGTGAAAAACCCGTATTCTTTAGTTTTTCCTTTTTTATTTTTCGACTCTATTGTCAAATAAGGATGGTAAATGCGATTACTGATTTTCATAGTATTATTTCAAAATTTAGATGGTATCAACTTTGACGTAATAATTATGGTCTTGTTTGAATTTATTTATTCATCTTTATTTATCATAAGAATTTGGTGAGTAATGCACTCTTAATATATTTCAATAGTGAATGGATTATTGGTTCTCAAAGTTCACTTCCAAATATGCAGTTTTTGTCACAAGAATTACTGTTATACATGTATGTTTATTAATAGACCTTTCTAACTTAAATTGAAACTTTAATGTGAAAGTAAACGTAAACTTACTTTGTAATTGCACTGAAAACCGAGGAATTTCTCAATTGTTATAAAAAACTAGGAATAACAAGAGTGAACAAAAATACCACAAGAGATTGCGACTTATATACATGTGCGCATTATTTTGTCAAACAAACACTTGTCTAGATTACCCGTTGACGTGGAATGGAATTTCCGGTTTCAAGAATGAAACTGATATTTTTTGCTCATTTATAGGATGAAACACATGTATATACAAATGTCATGTAGTTTGCCATCTTTGGCACCTACTGCTCCCTGTCGCCACGTCTCCTAAGCAGGTGCGAACACAGACACTTCGTGTATGGAGTCCCAACCCGATCTACAGGCATAATTGTATCACTTAAGTGCATCTATTGCTGAACAGCAATCAAAAATAAAGTTGTCAAACCAAATTGTGAAATTTCAAAATTTTCACTAAACAGCATTACAACATTCAAGATATACATATTTAAATCGTCAACATCACGACTATGCCGCTGCTATATGGTTACAATGTATCAACTTGTATTTTAGTCGTGTCGCAATAATACCACACGTTACTGATGTCTGTCGATGCAAACTCATTACAAATTATATCAATATTATCTTCAAAATCATATGCATGACAACAGCTCATCTTATCAGCTGGTCAGATTTATTGTCCATGAACATGGCATAATTAGCGTTATTGTTTTTTTAAGAAATTTCAGTATAAATAAAAGAACCGATCAGTAAGCAATATCGGTTTAAAAGGTTTTGAAATTAATTATCCTTTGCATAGCTGGCATTGTTTTACACACTCAACATACATGCATGTGTTTGTGTAAACACTGTACAACACGTTATGCTACTTTCGGTTTACTGCGAGTGCTGTATAAGTCAGCAAATAGATTGAGCTGTAACATGGAATTAAAATTTCCATTGGCCAACATACACAGGTCACGCGCAGGGGTCACCCTGTTTGCTCACCTGCGGATGGACAGCGTTTTGTTTTGTTTACGAGATGTCGATTTTAAGCGTTCTAATAAGAGGTCAATATACCTAGGTTTGAGTACGACGTGTCTGTTTTGTGTCTATGAAAACATATTTGTACGTGCTCAAAACTCAATCCCACAGGGGCCTGTACGAGATCGTTGGTAATATGAACATTTTCAAACCTGGTAAAATTGTCCATTGCAAGGTCAGTTTTAAGGTTCGCTTTTAGTGTCAGCATTTGCATGGGAGTTTTTAACAATCAGGAGCTGTTGACATAACTTTTAAATAAATACAGACAAAACGTGTTTCATGCGGAAACTGTCGCTTAAATGGAAGGCCAAACCTGACTTAACCCGCGTATATGCTTTGCTACGTTATGGACGTTGAATGGTTACGACAAAATGTACATGTTTTGTATTATTATTGCATCGTGCATACAACTTCGTTAATGTGAATATTCTAAATAAACTAAAACTGTTGTATTTTTCAAAGCGCTTGTGTACGGGTCACGTTTTCGGCAATTCAGACGAGATTCGTGTCCCGATTATTTTCTGATGTTTTTGGTCGTTTGTAAATGCGGCACGTGTGTATTTTTGTACTAAAGAACGCAAACAACTATAAAGGGATGGAATGTACTCGCACTGAAAATACTTCGGTCTACATGTTATATCATAACACTGACTATAATTAATAGACAACAATGCAGTCCATGTCATATTATACGCATGTATGTTTGAATAAGTGTAATGTTAACACTGAAATTCACACGTACGGTGAGCTTTCTGATGTTGCATCTGCTTTTACGTCTGTCGGGTTTCATGAACAGATATTCATTTCATAAATTTTAAACAAAATTTCGTGTTCAATACGTTTTTCGCCTGATAAAGACAAATTCCAACTTTAAATGCATTTCATAGCCTATGATTGTGACCAGATAACGGATAGTGGTGACGTGAAGTCACAGCCCGAGCCATGCTCCCGACCATGGGTATTGACATTTTATTTCTATAGCGATATAATTCTTGCCTGGATTTTCATCAATTTTGCGTGGCCTTAGTGAGCCATCTGGACTACATGTAACAATGATATGCCCCGTGTCTTCGGAAGGTAACATGCAACAACCTTCTTCAAAAAAGTAATTCCTAGAAAATGTACTGGATTTACCTTAGAAACTGTTGTTGTTGCTGTTTCTTTCATCCTTCAAATTCAAGAGCTATGTAGAATGTGTTTCCAGTAACAACAGCTCTTTTTCTTACCGTAAATCATGTGTCACTTCTTTGTTCTTCCGTAGACAGAAACTCTTTATTCATCATTTCTTCTGTAAGTTCTGCGATTGTTATTCATTGAAGACAATTTTCTTGAAAGGAAAGTGATATAGGACCTAATGGTTTATAAGTCGATACAGCATTTGTTATTTGTAAATAACTTCTCCCCAAACCACCAATTGTGTTTCGGGTGTCAGACGTCAGTGAATCTCTTTCGTAAATCATTGACTTAATAGCATTTATCGCGGAACTTAATTTAGAAATTCTCCACTCACCTGTAACCTGTGATAACAGTTTTGCTACGCCTAAAGAATGCCCAACTCTCGCCATTCTTACATCCCGAATCCTTCCCGACAGTAACACCAAACACGTTCTGAGCATTTTAGCTAACTGGAATCTCTTGTACTATGAAGCTTGATTTAGGTATTCGATATTTTGGATTTCCATCACTTCTGTAAAGTCTTGAAGTCTTGCAGAGAAATCAATTTCCTCTTTCAATCTTGCTTGTCGCTCGAGTAATGTTAGGCTATCTTCAAATCCCCATAAATTTACGTCACCTAATTTCTGTCCACTAATCCCACTGTTCAGTTTTTCGTCTACACATATCTCATGCGTGTCCGTTTGATTCGGAGCAGAATAACTCACCTGATCAATCATTTCTGTCAATACACCCGGTGACGACACTTTAATGGGAGATCACACTGCATCTAAAACTTTCTTTCAAAATTTATTTTCGAATCGCTTGGCTTGTATATTCCATTTATAGCATCATGGTGTTCCAGCTGACCCCTACTCTTCATTTCACTCATAAGTCTATGAAACTTCCCTTTGAATAGTTTCAGTCCTACTCTCCTAAATTGTTTAACCTCTTCTGAGTAGCGCATTTGTGAAGTCGATTCCAATGAGACCCACTCGTCAATATCCAAAGATAACATAAAAGCAACATTTCTCAGCGGATATTCACCTCTTGCTATCATTCGATTAAATTGCATAAATGTTTCCAAATGGTTCACTGAATTTAAATTGTCAAGTACTTATGGAACTAAATTGGTTAACTCTGTCAGAATGTCGTTGTTTTCTTCTTCCAGTTACGATAGATTAATAAAATCCTTCTGTTGCCATAGATTTATAAAATCCTTCTGTTGACATATATTTATAAAATCCTTCTGTTGACATAGATTTATAAAATCCTTCTGTTGACATAGATTTATAAAATCCTTCTGTTGACATAGATTTATGAAATTGATATGTTGACATATCACATTCTTCATCAAAATCGTAGAGTTTTGTTGCAATGAAAGGTTCTGATGTGTTGTTTTTAATCGGTGTTGAAGTGGAAAATTTTAGCTTTTTCGGTTCGGGACTTGTAAATGTCAGCTTTTGAGACGGGTCATTCAAAGAGTCCTTCAGCTTGGCTACTTTAATAGTTTCTTTGTCATTAATGCTGTAAATGTATGAACCGGATCTTAGTTCTACTGGCATGATATTGAATTTTTGCTTATAATGACGCTTTATACCCAAAAAAGAAATTAGAAAATATTTGAATAAATGTGTCCGGATCCTAATTACAATGTATATGGAGCGAGTAGTGTTATGTATTTATTTGTCAAAGGACTGAATGACAAAGCAGTTTTATACAGCTCACGCCAAAAATATGTAAGGTAGAGTTGTTCAGCGTTAGTTTGTGAAACAAAATGTCTTTTTCAGTTTAAAAGCTACCCTCAAGAAACAAGTGTACGGGACAGACAGATCTACTGACAAAACGACGTTTTAGTCTCGGTACATCTTTCGGGGAATAAATTAATAACTACGTGCAATAATTTTTAAATGTTACTTTAAAACATTAAATGTATCAGAAATACTATAGGATATTTCGACAACTATGCGTACAGTTTTTTTTCATACTTTCGCACAACTAACGTTTGTCTACAGATGCAATTAGGCGTACAGTCACATCACTCGCAGAGACTGATCAAAACTGTCAGTTTTTCGGCATCTAGTCATTCCATCTTGATGAAAGTAAGCCTACGAGTCGGACACATCATTGTTTCTTCCCGGGAAAAAATACTATGCAATTTCTTGAAGAGGATCATCCCAAAATATTCAGTCTGATGGACAATAATCTTTCCTATGCAAATTGCACTGTAAGCGAATTTAATGAATATGTCCGCACCGTCATTCAGCAATGTTTAAATGCAAAGATGGCCACGGGGTGTCAAACACACAGTGAGATAGAGTATGCTATTGAAGAATCGGATTCTGTCACGAATGACGACTGTGTTGATGATGTTTCTCAAGATATATCCAGCTCAAATACACCAGATACAAGCAATTTAGAAAAAGTTTTGATAGGTCTCCAACACTCTGTTCTAGAAATATAAGATAAACTAAAAGCTCACGTACAGGTCACTGAAGAACATTTTGTTCGCATATATGATGAATTTCAAAGTCTGAAAAATAAGATAGCTCTTGAATCAAAATCATTAACGCAATGCACTGGAGATGTTAATGAAAATTCCAGCAGCATTGAAACACAGATAAGATCTTCAACTGGTGATATCCAGAGAAAACTTCAGTAGTAGCAGACAAATCATGTCACGGGGAGGCTACCAGAAGTTTCCCGTTTATAATTTTGCGTATGATCATGACAATGAACAGCCATCTTACGAGTTTATGGAGACAGATACGATTTAGGGGGTGATCAGCAACAATCAACACACAAAAATGAACATTTCTGGCTTAATGGCTATTATCAGCATGGACATGAAACACTAGAGAAGCAAAACAATGGAAAACAATATTCTCTTTATAATATTCATAATTATAGCAATTATTTGGATACTACAAACAGACACTCTTGGTATACACGTAAGAACAAATTCTGTATTTATAACAGTATATGCAGTAATTGCAATTTGTTAAAATGCGCGTGCTTTTACATCGCTCAATGATAATATTACATCATAACGTAATTCAAATTCAGGAACGCGCATGGAGAAAGTAGATATTACAACTTTAAGTAATAAAACATGTACATCGCTATCAACTTATTCCGCTGTTACTTTTTCACATCATACAAATAAGTCAAAGAAAAATGTATTAGAATCAAACGGTCATTTGCAATATGAAACCGAATTATGTCATTATGACAACCAGTCAAAAGTCTGCGTAAATCTACATGTAGATTCAAGAACAAACATATCAAACAGTAGTTGCAACATAAATGCTGACCATTTTTCAAGTGGAAAATAGGAGTGTCCGTTGGTTCTTTACAAACTACTTATTTATTTTCAAACAATTAGTGTATAATTATGTCGTTATAATGATGCTCATATTAACTTAAACATTACACAAACGCAAGTCAGCATCTTAAATAACACGTTTTATGGTAAAAAATGCAAATGGAGTCGTACTCAATCGACTAATAAATCTGATAAACAACATAATGTTATTAGCCAAACAAACTTGGCGAAGTGTAATGAATCTCATGCCACTGAAAGAGCATTCGAATTTAAAGCAGGTGAGCTTCGTTTCGCAAACTTAATGTACAACATTTACTTCCAAAACTAGACGAAATAAAATTGCATTTACATCATACGAATTTGCCTGATATATTGGGTCTTTGTGAAACGTTTTTAACTGATAATGTCATTAATGATACTATACAAATAGAAAATTATAAAATTGAAAGGAGAGATCGTTCTTGAAAGAAAGGTGGTGGTATTTTGGTTTATATAGATGAAAAGTTAACATATAATAGATGTATAGACCTAGAACTCACTGATATTGAATCAATAATCGATCATATTTATACAAATTGCACTGTTCACGTTGACAAAGATTTTGTATCCTCTTTATCGTTGAGTGATCATTATCCAGTATGTTTCATTCGTCAACATAAAAAATAAAGATTACAAGAATAATAAACACAAATTTAAAACATACAGATGTTTTAAACACTTTGATGAACAAAACTTTCTGTTTTCGGGACTTGATATTGTAGAATCAACATCAAATCCCAATGATGCTTTAAATGCATTTTATTGTTTACTTAATAACATCTTTATTACTTATGCGCCAATAAAACAAAAGAGAGTAAAACGTGATTACCAAACTGGCTCACAGATGAAATAACAATCGTAATATATGAGAGAGATAAATGAAAAAATAGTGACATCGATCAATATAAGTTTTTAAGAAATAAACCATCTACATTAATTAAAAAAAGTCAAAAGAGGTTTTCAATAAAGCTGTGAATGATAACAAAGACCCTAGATTTATTTGGAAAAATCTAAAAGACATCTCGCATTAAAAAATCAAAGGGATGAAATAAACTTACCACCAAGATTACTAAAAGGTGAAAGAGAGATCAACGGGGATTTAAATATTGCTATTGAGTTAAATAAACAATTCATAAATATTTCTAAAAACGTTTCTTGACGCCAAACTCGGGCATAGAGATTTTGATTTAAATAACATCACTCCACTTGTAGTTAAACATGTCATAGATAAACTTGACATAAATAAATCTACTGGGCATAATGGGATAGGTCCAAAATTTATAAAGTACTGTGGTGACATCATAACACCATGTATTGCTTCAATTACAATGTATAAATAATAGTATTAGCATCGGAGTTTGTCCAGACACTCTAAAAACGCACGCCATTGTTTAAATCTGGTTCGAAAGAGGACCCCAGCAACTATCGCCCAATTTCTATATTGCCAACGATCTCAAAAATATTTGAAAAGCACATTGCTAACCAACTTTAGTCCTTCTTTCATGATACAAATATCATTACAGTAAGCAATTTGGGTTTAGGGTAAATCATTCATGTACATGTAATACGCACAAACGAGATTGATAGATGCATGGGTTAAAGATGTTGATAGTTGCAAAGTTATAGGGGCTATTTTTCTGGATCTTCGAAAAGCTTTTGATTTAGTGAACCATGAAATTCTACTGCATAAATCAAAATTATACCATTTTTCAAGTTCTTTAGTTCGTATCTGACGAATAGGCAACAACTTGTTAAAATTTGAAAAACACAATCTAATATGCTCAATATAACATCGGGTGTGCCACAAGGGTCCATACAAGGTCCATTGCTGTTTCTTATCTATATAAATGATATAGTATATTGAAATCATAATAGCATGACTATCGACTTATTTGCAGACGATTCAACATTATATGAAGCTGGTTATAGTTTAACAAACATTGAATACCAGCTCCAACATAATCTTAACTGCATTGTTGACTGGTGCAAAGTAAACAATATGTCCTTACACCCTGCTTAATCAAAATGCATGGTAATCGGCACAATGAATAAAACGAAGAAAGCTGCAAAGCTATACCTCACACATGAGACGAAACTGATGTTCTATAATGCATATATACTTCATATTCTTGATTACTGTTGCCATATTTGGGGAATTAACAATAACAAATATGTAAATATAATAAATATTTTACAAAGAATAGCAAGGATCATACTGAAAAAACCAAAACGATCACCTACCTTAATTCAAGAACTTAAATGATTGACTTTTACAGACAGATGTAAAAATCACTCCTCTGTTACTTGTTCACAAAACTGTTAATTGAATGGCCCAATCATATATGACAGATCTGCTAACATTTTCAACGAATGAACATTACACGCTTCGATTTACTTCAAAAAATGATTTAGTACGTTTTTAGTACGTTTTAGTACGTTTTTGGTACGTTGCATTCCCTGTTTGATATTATTTTTGTTTTTAGTGTTAAATACACTACCGAGAACTAATTATTTCAAAGATTCATTTTCTTATTATAGCATTAAAATTTGATTGAAATACCAAATGTTATAAGAA
Organism: Saxidomus gigantea; assembly: GCA_032359765.1. Taxonomy (NCBI): domain Eukaryota; kingdom Metazoa; phylum Mollusca; class Bivalvia; order Venerida; family Veneridae; genus Saxidomus; species Saxidomus gigantea. The sequence continues at coordinate 6,005 of JAUMHA010309026.1, read as the reverse complement.
GTGCTAAGAAGCTTACATCTTTTAAAGTAAACTGTAAATCCTATTTTTTAGATAAATCCAAGTAATAATCTTGCTGGCAGTAAAATGCACTATCGAATGTACATGTAGCTGAGTATCTGCCGGTGAATGTATGAATGAAGTATAGGTTGATGACATATTAACTATTAATATATAAATACTAATATTATGTTAAAATTAAATTTATTTAAAATATATACTATGGACGTATGTGATTTTTTGTTTTTTTGTTTTTCAGATTTGTTTATAGATGGCCGCATTGTAAATATGATGTTGTTATGGATTTCTGTAAAATATCATGTGTTACCTTCTTGAAATAAAGATATTATTATTTTTTTATCATTATTACATTTATATTAGTATATTAAATCCCATTTCATTAAAGTTGTTAGGTATTATTATTAGAAAAATATCACTGTCAATTGTTTTTGAACGGCTTTTCTACAAAATATATTTCTACCTGGTGGAAACAATTATAATTGGTACAAATATTATTTGAATTTACTAAAATCTTCTTCGATTTCAAAATATATCTCCTTCCACCTAAACTAAAATCAAAGTTGTAAAGAAAATAAGCTTAGATAAGTCATTAATTAAATATATACGACTAATATGTACCCGATAATTATTGTTTTACGAGTTTTAATATTTTAACAAAACTTATCACACACCTGATGTCACTAATAATGAAACACTTACATATTATGATCATAAACTTTCATCTAATTTAATAACAAAACACATTTAAATCGACAAGGGTTTATGACAGTAAAACGACTTTTGAAATCTTAGCCATCGAACTAACAAACGATGCAGTCAGAAGATGTTTATCATTTATGATGCTCTGTAATTATCTGTAAAAATCTATATTACACTATTTAAGTGTTTTGCCGCTAGTCGAATGAAATGAAGAGGATAAATTAAGCAAATATCTACCTTTAGCACTTCATGTGACGCTATAAAGAAGCTGTAATATTACAAGAAATATCTTCAAGGTGTTTCATTATAAACGTTAGGCTCTAGCTCAGAAACACCTGCCAACGTTTTCGTATGTTATGAGAGTTTATTTACACCTTGTACAATACGAGAGATGTTAAAACTGCAATGCGTTCTTCTCATCAATGATCAAACGTATTCTCTAGCCTCTCATCAATATAAATATGTTGTATTACGATAGTAGTGTAATGGGCTATATACATTCACAAGTCATTATAATACAGTAGATAAATTATGATTCCGATTAGTCAAGAGCCTCCGTTTACGAACCCGTATACACTGTGAGCAACATCCGTACATACCATGTCATGCAACAATGTATAAACCTTGACTCGCCATTGCTGATTGTCGTGAAAAAGTTGACACTCTAATAAACTTAAATCAGCTTTATCAGAGCAAACCTGAAAACAAATCGAGGGTTGACTGCAAAACTGTTGTAACTCCTTCTTTATTTCATATAAGTTACTGCAGTTTTGCGGTCAACCCTCGAAATGCCCTTCTGATGCTGTTTGTTTTATTTGAGCTTGTGTTTACGTAAGGCTCATCTACACAGTAAAACTTGATGTATAAACCTTAGGAGTTTGTTTTTGAGAGGTGTAAATCATGACCGTATACATTGTATATCATGGTTCATGCCACATATTCAATCATTTAATTGCAAGTATTTCACACAATCGAAACACATACATCTTCATAATATATGTCTGTTTTCCCGCCATAGTTATAATATCTCTCACACTGCACTCGAATTTTAATTGAGGGCGCTGTCACCTTATGTTGAACTATACGCGTATTGATCTACATGTAATACAAAATTTAAAACGAATAAAACAAACACATTTCAGTGAATTTATATCCCCCGCCAACAGAAGTAAATCACTGAACAGTATTTATTGGAAAGTGTCTTGAGGCACTTTGATTGCCTGCTTGAAATGGAAGTCCATGAGTCAGTCACAAAATGTACTTTTTAAAGCTCCGTTCAGACGGACAATGCCAAAACTTTGTTCCTCGGCCTTCGGTGTGGAAATACTGTGACAACCAATTTCAGAGAAATTGAAACAATATGCATATAAAACTGTAACACCTCAATGGGGCCTCATACTTGGAGGAATCATATAAATAATTCGTCAGTTTCTATATTAATGTAGAATTTGTGAAAAAGAACTACACCTGCGTAAAAGCCTAATGTCTTAAAACCTACGTTCTACATTTTCCTTTGTTAAATACTGCAAAGTTTATTTCTTGTGCCAGAAATTATCAGTAGCATGGCGCAAGGGGTGCTTTGGCGGGGATAACAAAACTGCGAGTGACGGCATGGTTATTTTTCCATTTAAATACAAAGTAAAAAAAGCATCTGCGGAATATTGTCCATTCAATTTTTATTTATCATAACGCCAATAATTCAACAACAATTAAGGTATTTTGTTTGCGCCAAATTTAAACTGCGGTAGAATAAATTTATTCAATTAATTTTTGACGGTATAAGCGACATAGACGTTTGTTTGAATTGAAATCATTTCTTGAAAAGTTAAGACGGTTATGATGTCGAAAATATGAAAGACGCAGTTTAATACAGACGTCTGATACAACACTTAGTGGCAAGGTTAGAATGTCACAGATCTGATACGACAAGACACGCGGTGTACGTTCAAAATGTGCAACGGTGGAGCGATGAGAAAAAAAGGCTAGAAACTATGCGTAAAAGGGATTTTGATCAATTGACAATTGAGTATTATGTCATATGTAAGCGAGCCATGAATGATTGACTGTAATACGCAGAAGCTATTTCAAACCTGGCAATGTTAACGTTTTTTTTTTGAAACTTTTGATTATTTGGGGAACTGCGTTCAAGGCGCTTCGGACAATTGAGTTTGGTACATGTTTTGATAACTATAACTGAGTGTTAAAAATAAAAAGATCAATGTTGTGATAAAGTTTTATTCATAAAAGATATTTGAATAAAGAATGAAATATGACGTATCTTTGAAGTATATACTTGAGTGTATGTTTTTTCCTTGTAAAGAATGAAAAGTGCCAGACACATAAAATCAAATCAAAGCTCACTGGTTCAAACATTGGCCTTATTATTATTCGGAAACGCTTGTACACATCAAAATGTGTTAATTCCACAAGGACACAGTGATAAAAGAGGATATGAGAGTTCATGTGTAGAAGAGTTAAATCCGTTTTCGCTTCATATTCCTTGTGCTTTGGCCTTTTAGTGTCTTATTTCTTTTCTATTGAAAACAATAGCTCCAGGATGAAACGAAAAGGGACTTATTTCTACACGCATAATAATATGATTGAAATTGATTTTCAAAACATTGTTTATTTCAAAAGTTCATTTTCCTTATTCGAATTTCTTTTCTTTTTTGAGAATTAAACTTTAATGCATTCTCATTAACGGAGAATTGATTTTCAGATGTGTACTGCGTCAAAAAAGCACCGGCTCGCACATTCGTCATTCAGAAATGGGACCGAGGTCATGAAAGTATTTTTTTTTGTCTGAAATAACATTTTGCGATAATTTTCGCACAAATGAAAAATCATTTTGTGGGTATGTTTTAATTGAAAATTGAACCTTATGCTCAAAATATCGCTCTTTCAAAACTCGTCGGAAAAAAATTTATTTCAGCCCTCAAAAACGGGCATATTTAAATCGCACAGTTCCTCCGTCCGTCCGTCTGTCTGGCCGACTGTCATGTCCGACTTTCAAGTTGTGTGTGTCCGGTCTGTAACTTTGTCATGCATGAAGGGATTTTCAAATCATTTGGCACAAATGTTCATCACATGAAGACGTTAGGTCGCGGGCTACTTATACGTTCATACATTTAAGGTCAAGGTCACACTTAAAGAGTTAAAGTAACAAGAATATATACATGTACACATTCCTGTCCGGGCTGTAACTTTGTCATACGTGAAGGGATGTTCAAATCATATGACATATATATTCAGCACATCAAGACAGCACGTAGCGAGCAAGATTCACGTCCATACCTCAAAAGTCAAGGTCTCTCTTAAAGTTTAAAGGTACTGGAATCCTGGTTATATGTACACATTATTGACAAGGTCACATTTAGAGGTCACGTGATACTGTACACATATCAACTCTGTCATGCATGGGGAGATTTTAAAAATATATGATGCAATTGTTTAGCAAACCGAGATGACATATTACGCGCAAGTGGCACGTCAAACGACAATCCTGTATATATGCACAGATTTATGTCCAGATTGAAACTCTGTTACGCATTGAAGGATTTTTAAAAGAATTGGAAAAATATTCCAATGGCGATATAAAGTGTTGTGTGCAAGCACCTGGTCCGAACTTGAAGGTCGAGGTCACAGACTGTGGGATAATTTTAACGGGGCATTTGTCACTTATTCGGGACAATTCTTGTTAATTTTGATCCTTGAAATACTGTTTTCATTATCAAACAAAGCGCAATTTAGACAAGTTTCATAAAAATTACAAGTTAATAGACATTCAAAATTTTAACTCTGTTCGGCAATAAAAAAAATATTTTTCATTTAGGTAATGACAAACTTTTACACCGTTTAGTGACCAACACTTTTTAACATATTGGCTTGTAAAAAATAGCAGAATCAAAATGTAATCGCAAATATTGATTTAGTTGATTTTTTGCATATTCGTGTCATGTTTTACAAAATACATCACAAAAATTATCATACGAACAACTACTATGGTGTAATACTGGTTAAACAGATGATATAATACTCAGCAAGACGTCTTAGTTTTAAACATACCGGACTTCTTAATAAGGTACCAGCACACACTTCTGACATGACGAAAGGTACTTTTGGTACTTTTGTTGTTTTCCTAACTGATGCGAAGTGATGTGTTAATTAAAATGTAATTCATAGCGACTAATGGTAAAAATAGCTTATTAATATCAAACCTTTTTGTGTAAACTTGACACTTATTCAATTGTTATTTTTATGTGAAAACACACAAAGTGGCTTTCACCTAACCATAGTTTTTATCAGAAATCATGCTGATGTATAATGAAGTTGATGTTGATGTATGAGTATGAATAGTTCACACTTGCAATAGAAATACCTCAATCTAATGATTGTTCCTTTTACATATGACTTTGGAAGAAATGGACTGCTAAGATGTTTTGCACATCTAGATGACATACACTATTAACTTAAAAAGCTGGTAAATACTTCAGCAACAAATAATATGTTTTTGTCATTGTCATGCACAAAAGTGTGTGGTGAAACTTTGGGAAAGTCAGAAAATAAGGATGACGCTCGTTCCATCCATGTTTTCGGCCATTTTAACAAGTCCGCACTTTTCTAAACAATCGTTTCATTTTCTCTTAACTATTCCTTTTGAACATTAAACGTTTCTGTATGTACAGTAACAGAGAATTAATTTACAGATGTATACTGTGCGAGAAAAAAGTGCCGGCTGACATTGTTAATTCCAAAGAATTTTTTTTTAGTTTGAAATAACATGTTGCGGGTCTGAAAGATATGTTTATTTTCAGCTGATCAAATATCTGAGTCGAGTATAAATTTTCAAACAGTTGTTTCATGTTTTGTCTTATTAAGTGTGACTTAACCACCGTACTCTACTACCAATTTTTATCATCTGGTTTTATGAATCCCTTTGCGACAGAAATGATAATTGTGCTGTTTACTACTCCACCTGCTGCAAGTTATGTAGTCTTGAACATATCCGTCGATTTGCCGATTTCAATACCCTGCCGCGCGGTGAGTTTGGAAGGGAGGTAGAGGCAGATGTTAATTCCAGATTAGTCCTCGATAACTTCTGATATAAAGTGTTCATTTCACGACCGGACTGTGCTCTCGTTGATATTAGAAATGAGAACAGCAATAAAATTTTAAGAACCACTTGTGTTTCCGTTCTCATTTGCATACATGACAATTTTACAACGAGTTTCTGGCAAGTATTCTCCATATGAACCCCGCTTTCATCATATAGATCTATTTTGAAAAAA
>JAUMHA010308803.1:5776-17998 GCA_032359765.1 Saxidomus gigantea | reverse complement strand
ACTTCATTTTGTTCTTTACAGATACAGTATTCGAAATCTATTCCTGTTTTCGGCAAAAATTGATGACATTTTAATAGAGGAATCTTCGTGAAATGTATTTATAGAGATCAGTTAACTCGCCAGTGTGTCTGATAGCAAGTTCATTAGAAGGACTACCCGCTGAAATTGACACTTCATTTTAAAAACAAAATAAACAGACATGATCGAAACTGCTGCGGCAATGTTTGTTCATAAATTATTTTAACACTTTAATATGCTTTACTTCGGCATCCACTTTCTGTCAATATATAAACCAAGTCTTGGCGATAAAGCAATGCAAAATGTTAACTTAATCCCGACTTAATCCACTACGTTTGGTTATCAGTATCAGAATAAATGTATTGAATAATGGGGAACTTTTTTTTAAGAAAGGGACATAACTTTCAACACACCTAAAACATAACAAACAAGGACAGGTTACTTTCAGTTTTGAAACGAAAATTTTGAAAGGGACTTGATTTCTGATTTGGTCTCGAAAAAAGGGTATAAATGCTTGTTATTTTTCAGATTTCGTTGGAACCATAAATGACAGTATTTCTCCCCCATAACAAAGGCACATTTTCTGACATGTTGTAAGCGATACACGTCTTTTGTCACAGAATGTCCTCGGATTGCCCTTTGGTCAGTATGTCATTTCACCGATTAGTCCTTTCGGGGATTAGAAAACATAATCTGACAAATCTTCTTTGACGGATTAAAAGATTATCCCTTATTTAACACGTCTGTTCCAGTTTTAAGTAAAGCTTATACAGGGGAAGAATTACATTTTGCAAATAATAAAGATTAACCATTATTAATCACGACTTTTGTTCTGATTTCAATTGTAAATTCCAACATCTTCCCAGATTACATCACCATTATACCCCGTCCATTTCATAGAACCATATAATCTGGCATTTCTTTTGTGATATATCTGTAACTTTAATAGGAATAAAAACGTAGTTTTATTTATGCTGGTTTAATTGACTTTAGCTGATTTTATGTCGGGTTTTTCAATTCAGTATATACTTTTCATACGCAATTCCTCTCTTTCTGGACCACATCAACACAAGTTTGAGAAATACCCATATTTACCCATTCAAAATGTTAAGGTATCGGAAGGCGATCTGACTCACTTTTTCGTTTATATTCCAACTTTTAAGTAGGTAAAATGCCAATTACTTTAATTACCTGCATTCTACTTAATGACGATGCAAATTTGAAAAGTAAACTTTTTGAATGCAAAATTTTGCTTTCAAGTATCAAAGAGAAATCAAGGAATTTAACCGTATAATCGCTGATCATTTTTAATGTATGAAATTTATGGCGTAGTAATTCAATAATATCACCACTAATAACAGTTCATTTTAATCAAATTTGCAGTGAATATATTCTGTCTTGTATTAGAAATAAACAGCACTATTTTTGAGACAATTCGTTTTCGTACTCATGAGCAAGTACACTTTTTGGCATTAAAAAATATCTTACTTTCTCTCTTGTCGTGTGACCCTAGACAGCAAACACCTTTGAGTATGTTTACATACTGAGGTCAAGTGTTTTATTGGGTGCATAATATTACGTCTGATGTGAAAATAATTGGCAGCCTATAAAATAAATTACAGTCCCGGACTGAATATGTTTAATTCGGATGACTGCGTCTTTTTTGAACAGATAAATGTTTACGAAATGCAGCAGAAGTGTTATAATCCAATCATATGCATGTTAAACACGTGTACGTGCATTTGTAGGCATTATTTGAATATCAAAGTCAGCCGTTCCATTTCTGCTAACGATAGCATATTCAGTCCTGAACTGTTCTTGACAAATGAACGTTTGGTATTGTAAACCTGCTAACAGAGCTCCTTTTTAGCATAAACATCTTTTGTGCTATGATAATTTGTTCCGATATTTGCGTTGACGGCTCTATTCTTCAGAGTACGTAAGACAGTTTTCCAGTTTCTTTTCTATTGATCTAAAAGTGATCAAAACTGACAAGCGCTTTGTGCCGTCTGCTTTACAAGAAACAAGAAGTTTTCGATAATTTTAAAACATATTGAAGGCTTCTTTAAGCATGTCAAATCCAATAGTAATGTACGGCGAATATGTCCTAGATGACAGTTCTATTATGGACTCAAGGACTGAAAAGCCATATTACTTGCTGACAAAATGAATGAAATATCTTTAAAGAGCACAGAACAGTGTCATAATTACCTATTTTGTGAATTTATTTCATAGCTTATCAATTTCGTGAACCGATTTTGTTAATTAAATTGTTTACGGGTGGGATGTTCTTCTCAATGGTAGTGAAATTGTAAACGTACAAGTTTAAAAAAATGCTCGTTCAAATTCGTCCCGTTACAACATATTGCATTAAAAATATTTTAATGCACTAACAGTATTTTAAGCTGTAGTTGCGAATGTTATACTTTTACTTTAGATGCGCATTAAACCGTGAAAGCAGTTCAAAATGGAGGTAACACATAATGACGTCACCTATGTGAAATAATAAAACCACATGACGGCTGCGTTTTGATACCATCATCGAAACATGTATGGTCGTTTAAATTTTATGTCACTGCACCTAATCGATGTGACAAACAGACAAAGTCTTATTGCATTTTTCAAAGGGAAAGTGTTGTCTTAAAGAAGCTATGAGCCGTTTGATCAAACCAGGGGTCCGCATAATTTAGAGCGGTCGATGTTTATAGTTTACCGAAAACTGTCATTGCATAATACTTGAAGTGTCGTAAAAGCTTAAAAAGTCCACGTGATCCGTCGTATTTATCAAAAATGTCGATAAGCATCGATAATAACTGTTTGAAATTACTGAATAGTTTTATAGCTGTCTTAATCCTGTGTCAAAACGTTTTCGTGCGGGAATAATCAGGCGGTTTTAATAGAAAACGGGCAAAAATGTATACATGTACATAACATATCTACATATGAAAAAATCAAATCAAAAGTCTGTAAAGAACTAGAACGAAAAAAGCTCCAAACGTCCATATACCACGAATTCATGGTTTTGATTTATGATGAAGTTATAAACCGGAAAAATGATGTGACGTAATGGGTTCTGCGGTGCATTCGTCACCATATACCATGGAATTCCAGTCCGCTTACTTATATACATGTCAAATATTTCTGTATAAAAAGTGATCTCTACATCAAAGCACAGACCGTACTTTTTATTCAGTGGTTACTTGACTTAGCCTGCAATCCGAGAATTGCTCACGTGATCTTAACTCAAGTGTAATAGTAGTCGGATAACATTTTATGTCTAGTTGCACGTGAACCTCGTGATACAGAAGATTTCGCAAAACTTATAAATACTCACAAACCTAAGTCTTTCTTAATCATGAAAAACAATTTACAATGATTGAATGTGACTGGGGATAAATGGATTCTCCCTGATCACAAAGGGCTTAACGACCTCCCAGTCCTTTCATAATTCTATATAATGCTTTAAGAAGAAAAACAAATTGACATTCTTTGGAATAAGATAGTACACGTGCTTCCGCTTAATCGTTTTATTGCACGAGTAACTATGACAAATATTCAGTTAAAAGCATTTCCCGAATGATAGCATCGTTTCAGAAAAAAATACAAGTCGATTCTGAACTATGAAAAAAGCGCAGCGTTTCCAAAGGAAATAGATAATTCTATTACAACCTTATGGTCTTGCAGATGTACCGAAAAACCATCGTTTGGAGACATAAACCCTGCCTGTCTGTATTAACTGTGCCCATTAGTTAATTTTTATTGCATTATAAATTAAAACCACTATCTTTAATTTAGTCATTTAGTCTTCTGTTTCAGTTTATTGTGCGAAATGAAATGCGTATAAAGCACTTTATATTAATGAAAAATGACATAAACACAGAAATATACCGGTTCATTTGAACGGTTAACTGGTGTAAATTTCTTACAGTCACGACCGACCATATATTGTGCGCCAGTATTTGCAATGCCATCGTACAGTGCTGGCTTCTATCTGTTCGATAAAGAACATGTTTAGCTAAGACGGACGAATGTTAAGCAAATATTTGCACATTAAAGACAATAATACCCTTAATGATACATTGATTATTTATTGTGACATTAGTTCAAAGATTTATGGAAAGGGAGAAACCACGCTTCCTGATTATTGCAAGGAAAGATTACAAGACGAATTACAATTGGATTGTTTACTTAATTTTATCTACAACTTAAAATCCGCACTTTTCCAGTGTCCATATCTACAGTTTCTGGCCTGTTGAACATGGTTCCGTTTGAGAATAACTTCAATGAAATTTACTCTCCTCCTTATCTCGCACAATAAATACTTTAAGCACTTGGGTAATTATTCGGCACGCTCTTGAGCTCTTCGGCTATTCATAAACGGCTGTTCCTAATCAAGAGTCCAATTTACCGGACGATTTGAGCCTCCCATGTTAATACTAGATAGCGGCCACTTTAAATGAAAAACAAAGCCTCGTTATTGAATACATTTGTGCATAATAATTGCCTTTATATAATGTGAGCGCCATAGTTTAGTCGAATATTTAATAGTAACCACGTGTTAAAGAAGGCAAAGGAAAATACAATCAATGAAAAGAATCTCTTGTACTCTAAAAACGCAGCAAAGTTCCATACGTTTATTATCCCTCCGAGGGCACTTCCCTTTATATAGCAAATAGTGTGTTCCATATTTCTGTCGAAATATTCGTTACAGTTATACAGGCAAAATATTCGAATTTGGTATGTAAGAACTTGATTGGCCCACCAGTACGATCGGTATACCTGGAGCAAGAAATGTTACCTAACTCTGGTATAACAAGGAACATTCGAATGGAATGCTGTTAATCAATTAGACAACAATGACTTCTAATTATGCGGCAACGGCTTCACAAATGAATATCTGCTTTACTCAGAAATCATCTTGGACTGTGGCCATATCCCGGAGCTCCCTGGCTGGACTCCCGACTTAGGTAATTAGCCTTGCATATTTCCTATATGAGTACAATAACCTCCTGATTATGTATCTTATCATTTGTATAAACATTGCCATGGATACTGGTAGAAGATGCACTGTTGTTTGCCGAAGAAAGTAGAACCATTCCGAATGGTATAACGACAAAATGACTAGCCACTGGGTCAAATGCAAATGTTTACTACATTTTTCACATTCAGTGCATTTGCTGATGAAAAAAGGCTTGCTGCGTTATACGTACATGTACAAAGTGGACACGAAACCGATAACCAGCATTCACTTGGGTTCTTTACTTCCGGTCCATTTATTTTAGGTAGAATTAATGATTTAGCGCTAGGTTGTGCCATTTGAGTTTGTCATGGGTTACCTTCAAGTTCGGAGTCAGAAAACTTTCTTTTTTTAACTTGATGCATATTATACAGTAAACTCCGTTTATAACGAACTCCTATGGACTATTTAAATGTGTTCCTTTTATCCGGATTTTGTTAAATCCGTATAAAATTTTCATATGAAATAAATAAAGAAAAATATATGTTCTTTATATCCGACTTTCGCTATATCCGCAGTCGTTATATACGGAGTTTACTGTATATGAGATAAAAACTTCGGGTCATATTCACAACTGCATATAGCTTTCTCGGCCCGCCTTTTTACCAAAAAGTATGTGGGGTCGACGTCACTTTCTTTTTTCAGATTATCACTGACTTTTGTAGTGATAGGCATTGATTGCTTTAGACAGAAATATTCTTGATAAGCGATCTACGTTTAAAGAGCAATCTAAACCAGCACTGTAAAATTGAGATCGGATTTCTAACAATATCGAACACTGTATGAGAGAACCAAACCTCCTACTAAGAACTCAACACCTTTTTAACAGGATTATATTACTTTCTAATCATATCAATATAGTGAAATCAGAGGGGCTCTAGATCTTATCAAATGTAAATACAGACGAAACATTCGCCGCCGAAATTTCAGTTGAATCTGCTGTCCATCGATAAGATGCAACGCCACTGCTCGATATGTATCAGATTTTATCGAAATGAATAGAAGAACACCGATTCAGGTTAGCACGTGCAGTTGTAAATGTATCTGTAATTGGATCAGCCGTTGCAGACAGGCTTGATTGATTAGATAATCGAGAACACACGGTACTCGTGCACACTGATGAACAAAGTGTTGATTGGAAAGGCAGTAAGTCGGCGACTTGAAAGACATCAAAGTTACTAAATGCGATGGGACCAATGTCGAAGGCTTATCAGCAAAGGGCCGCAAAGTTATTTAATTAACTTACATGTCCATTTCAATAACAACAATACCTGGTGATGTCTTTCAAGCACACAGACAGACATTTTTAAAATGTTTTGATCGACTTCCCTTGTTATTTTGGTTGATTATCTTCGTAAACTAATTATAAAAAATAGTTCTGATGAAGTTTCATGATAAATATGCCGCCCATAACTTCAACGAATACAAACTTCCATATTTAATCAAAAGACGGAAATTTTCCCCAGCTTACGACGCGAGTCCGCTCTCTTGTTTTGGAACCAACGGGATGATTGTTTTCCTATCCCGCTGGGAATCGAACCAACTACTTTGTCCTAAATGCAGTCATTAAGCATGCGTGACTCGGGGAAAATCATTCTAATATTAAACGAAACTGAAAACACAAGAAAGCTATTTGAAATATCCATAATTTGACAGAGAACGTTGTGAAAACGGTTTTGATGTATAACAGACTACGGTGTTTCACACTTTTAAAAGTAAATTACCTCCCTTGGGACGCATGGTTTATCAAGGAGCAAAAAAGTAGGTGCAAATTTGTTAATAGATGTGTTTTCCATTTAATAATCAGCGAGTTAGAAATATGCAGCGGGTTAGAACATATTTCCAAAGCGATTTTAAACGTTTTAACAATATGAAGTGAGAAGATAAAAAATGGAAAAGAAAATATGAGTATCTCCGTAAAAAATGGGTTGTATATTGTCAGTGAAAGATATTCATTAGAATTTACGAGTTATTCAGAAGCTTGCAGACTTCTTGAAAACGCATTTGTTTTACTGTACGTTCAAAGCGCTCGGGTGATACAGACCGTTTTCAACCGCTAATAATTTCAGATAGGACAGGTACCAGTTTCAGACAGACGACGTTGACCCTAGGTTTGGGACGTACATGAATATCGGACAGTAACTTCCGTGCATACATTTAGCAGTGAATGGACTGTAGGGACGGACTGAATATAATTCACTCAGTACATTGTAAAGTAAGAGCCGAATAGCTCCGTTTAATGGACCCATTTCGAAGTGGCCAGCAGCTCGCCCTCCCACGTCTCCCCCTCCCCTCAGTTTTCTGACATTTTATTTGGATGTGACTCGAAATGCCAAGCAAATCCTTGCCATTTCAGCTCATGTTTGAAACCCTTTCGCGAACATAAAAATAAATGGAAATAAGATGAACTACGGCAAGCAAAAGCTTATTATGTATAACCTGACTGCATGAAACTACAGGGGAATGTCAGTGAAATGCCAAAGTTGCCAAATAAATTCAAAGTCGCAGTCAAATCGATTTAAAAGTTTTTGTTTAGCACGCAATTAGTTTGGAGCGCCATAATGTTATCTTGAAATGTGTCTATATACTTCATACACAAATAGGAGAAACCTTTCTTACGGTATTCGCTTATGTGTATAATAACGAATATTAAATATAAACGTTACTTGTGCATTGACTTTCTACTCAGTGAATACTGGTCTCCTCCTAGAGTAAAGTTGGTCACGTGAGTCTTGTCGGAGTCATTTGGTTATTATATAGGTATTGGGCGCTACGGTTTCGAGTCTCGCTAGTGACTCTGTGTGTGGTAGAATCTCAACCTGTGACAGGAACTTAATACTTGTTCTTCAATGGAACAATGGTTAGGTTAACTACCCGCCCGTAAATCACTGGAAACTGTTAAAACGGGTGTTATAAGGGTATTCTTTTAAGACAACCATATACATTGTACAGCTGCCAAAAAACAACAAAGCTTTCCAAGAGAATGAAGTGATATCCGCGGAAAAGGAAAATCACCTTATTTTTATTGTCGAGTAAGTGCTTAAAGGTTATAACTATCGAACGAGTAGAACCAGTCGGCCCATATCAAGCAGATTTATTCTGAGTTGTGTAAATACAGAAAATCTCAGTCAAATATTAAAAGAAAACACATTAAAATTCTTTCAAATGTGCCTAAATTTTGCAACAATTTCTCTCATATGACCGTATTTGCTTATAGATTGCATGAATAAATAATGAAAACTTTCAGAACGGCGATGTTTGATTTTACTTTAAATGTTAAGTGAAGCAGTATCATTTACCATGCATCAAAATCGAAAATAACATTTCAAATACAGTGTTCTTCTAACGGAAGCTGAATGTGCTTACTTCCGGTCACGTGGTTAAAATAAATGTTCTAATAACGATTAAATTCATATTAACAAATAAAAATCGAACCTATAAAAATGAGACTCTTTGATTTCGTCTAAAAAAAAGGTCATAGAAGTTTATTTATTCAAGAAAGAAGGATTGCGCAAATGCTTTCATAAACACTTGGAAGAAGTTTCTCAAAACAAACCGAAAATACGTTCCAGATTACTGGGTCATAACAAATGGGCTAAATAAATGTTGAATTAATTTCTCTAATATGAATGCGGTATATTCGAACCTAAAGTTTGAAATAACATAAATATTGACGTTCGTATTTTATGCGCAGCCCGTTATTGCTAAACCTGTATATAGAGGCACCCTGGGTAGTATTGTCATAACTGGCGTTGTAGGTCGGACGAGCTATGTGTCCAAGAGCAAAATTACTTATGACATGACCCTTGTATACTGTGAGGTTCGAGTCCTGCTATCGGCCAGAAAGTTGGCAGTTTCTTGAGGAATCTACATATAGTCCTTCCCATGAACGGTGTTTTATAGGTTAACTTATCGCTCGTGCATTTCTGGTATACTGTATACTGTTGAAATGGCGCTATACCAAATGGAAAAAATATTCTGTGAAATCACATTTGATTTCTTAAAATTCATGGCGGTCCTTAACACTGACTTAAGAATGTGTTTGCATAAAACCCTGTCTGTTATTATATAGTCATTAAAACTTTAACCATCTAAAAATCTAATCAAAACATGATCTTACGATAAAAACACTCGCAAAATGTAAACTATAAATTAGTATGATCCCTGTTTCTTTTATCTTCCGTCACCGTTTTGTCAGCCTCGTTTATTCGCGGAGAAAAAGGCGGGGAAGTCGGAAGCATTAAAGATCCCGTAAATTCCGTGCAATACGTCTTGCTAATCCTGCATCAGAGCCTAGAACATTTTTTGAAGTGATTAGAGATTTATCCGGTAGGTGGAGTTTATCTTTAATAACCAATTTACACAAAGGAACTATCTCATTTCACTTTAATTGGATATAGAATTCGCACATTTCGTGCCTTTGTTCTACAATTTTTATTCTCTTACACGGTAAAAAAATGTCTTGAAATTTCTATGTTAAATGCCTCAGGAATTTTCCCAAACAATTAAGACCACTGCTTTTCAGCTGCACAGAATTATGTTTTCAAGACAATGTGCACCATTTAGCTAAACAATAAATAAACTCGGGTAAAACTACTGGTATAAATTGGTTGCTGAAACGCCAGACTGTATCCATAACACCTTGTTCTAGTGGCACGCGTAATGTTACCAGTGTAAATGCATCTAAAAAGGGGTGATCAAATATTGCTATGATTAAATTTATCTCTGTAGATTATCTGTACCATGAATAACATATGTTCGCATGAATCTCGGCGGGTCTCAAGAATGTGGCCATGTTTCTTGTTGCCGTCGATGACGTAACATCACGTGATAAGTCGCGGCAATGAAATTTTTCGACTGCGCCAAACAATAAAAACGTTCACGAGTGTCGCACACCCGCAATGCGGGGGCAATTAAGATTATTCATAAAATATAATTAATTGATCATCTATATCAATGATATATCATGAAAATGTCAGTTCTAGCTGTATATTTTGATTTTAACGATCTATTATCAATATTACTATCATTAATTGTCTACAGATGGTAAAACTGTCATGGTAACTTTACTCCGCCATTGGCTTCCGTTTTGATATCATTTTTGAAAACACATATTTCGTGTTTGATCGCATTGCTTGCTTGCTAAACTTTTCATTTTTTCTCCGCCATAACATGACCAGCCATATCAGATAAACTATGTTTAGGGTTATAACCGATTCAGTTAATTATTTTGCACCTTTCAGCGAGTAAAGTTCGAAACCAAAGAAGTACTGACATGAAGTGGAATGCACAACATAAACGATACCGAATTAATAAAACAAATAAGAGACTTTAAAGCAAAATCTTATTCTTTATTCATTACACTCGTTCATGGAATAAACTGTATAATACAATGAGAGATCAAACAGTGTGTAATGATAGTATAAGATGTCGATTTAGCCAGGAGCCAGCTGTCATAAAGAAAGGACTGGTCCCCATCTATGCGTTTACTCCAATAAGCAATTTCAAAATACACAAAGAACCCACTTTCGTCAGTATATATTCAATAAAATTAATTATTTAAACGTACTTCACAAAATATGGATTTCTAAACCAATTCACAACAATGGCGGTTACTGAATACGGAGATAGTAACTGAATACATTGCCATTGTGTATGACAGAATGGGTACCAGCTTTACTCATTTGTGTTCTTTTCATTCACTTTTTTGAAAAATGCCTTTCATTTAACGCTCCCCTACTCCTATTGGTTTAAAATAAAGGAGATGTCTAACCTCTTTGTTTCTACTAAAACTCGTACCATTCATGGGCAATGATTTTTTCTTACGGTTAATTAATTATATATAACGCAGAACATATTCTTTATGTTTTTCCATTTCAGATTACATTTGATAAATATTTTATTTATATTTTGTATAGAAAAGTGATTTGCGTATGACTGAGTTATAAAATTAACTGTCGAGAAGGCAAACACGTGTCTGATGTGTACCGTAATAATATACGTGCCAAAACAGACACTGTGAGCAGTTTCAATTTAAGAGAAATGTATGAAACCAGCTCTGACTTAACTTGACTTTAGCGAAACCAGCATTTGACTTGACTTGACTTTAGAATAATGGAACCAGCTTCATTTGACTTGACTTTAGAATTATGGAATCAGCTTCGACTTGACTTAAGCATTTCGAAACCAGCTTTGACTTGACTCGACTTTAGCATTATGATATCGGCTTTGAGTTGACTTAAGCATTTTGAAACCAGCTTTGACTTGACTTTAGCATTATGAAACCAGCTGAAATGTGGCATTTTTCATAAAGAGGTATATATTTGAATTATTTTTAACAATGCTATAAGCGTCCTTTCTTTGATACGTGAAAACTATCCATGCATCAATCTACATAGAAGACCTGTTTGCAGATAAACAGGTCAAACAAAATGTGACGCTACGTGTCTAAAAGTTTAAATATTTAGCTTCTAGTACTAGTTAACAAATTAAACATATATAGACATAATTACTTCAGGGAATATGGTATTAATTATAGGAATGTCTTAAATACAAGAAACATAGTATAGATATGTTTCTGTCGCTTGGCCGCACAAATGATTTTAACTCTGAGTTAAACACTTCTAAAGGAAAGAGATACCGGTCTAGTTTGAACTAACAAATCACATATTGTAATATACAGTCCTAAGGTAAAAAGTGTTTTTATAAAAGATTCATGTGATAAATTTAAGACCAGCTAATAAAGAAACACACACAGTGTAAATGTAGATGTTTCAAACACTTGGACCCATTCATTTCAAACTGATATCTCTTTCCTTTAGATCACAGGAAAGCAATGCTATTTAATGCGTGCGTGTTTTTATTTCTCAGGTCTCCGTTAAAAGGATTTGCACGCCACATCCGAATACCTAACAGATGGTCAATGTGAACTGACTTTCTTCTCGAACACACGGTGCATTTACTATCAGCCGAGTGCTACTAGATTATTTCTTTTCTGGTTGTTAGTCGGCCCTATTTGGTTTGGCCATAAGTCGGCCACAAATCGACTATATTGTCTTAGCAATAAGTCGGTCCTATAATTTCGATCATAAGTCCGTCATATTTCTCGGACACAAGTCGGCCATATCACCTCGACCATATTGGTCATATGTCAGTTAGGTTGCCTCGATCATGAGCAAGTAGTATTT
>JAUMHA010308137.1:0-14588 GCA_032359765.1 Saxidomus gigantea | reverse complement strand
AATTTTATATTGTTTTTGTCGTGTGTGAAATTTTAATAAATTTGAAACACGGTAATAATGATAAAATAAATATTTTGCCACTTTTGCGTTTCTAAACCTGTTGAGTGTATTTCAACATGTAAATACATTATGCATAACCACTATCATATTTCCGCTTATTCATAAAAGAGCGTTCGTTCAATCGTGCACACAAACATGAAATATAATTTCTGTTCAAATAATAAAGGAAGAGGATTTTGAAATATGGCTAGCTAAGAATTCTGTGATTACCAGATACATTGGCAAAACTTCGGAATGTATTACAAGGTTTTAGACATAATTTTCGGTAGAGTTCTCGCTTTTTATTTTTGGTTATATGTGGATATATTAACGCTTCCACGGATGACTTATTTAAGTTACTGTTCTTTTCATCACTGTTACCTTTATCGCCGTGGGGTCATGGTCCTGACTCTTTCTATCGATTTCTTGCAGAGAGATATTGAGTGTTCACCGCAAAACTGCAAGAACTTATATAAAATAAAGAAGGACTTACAAAAGTTTTCGTTCAACCCTCGATATTGAATTAACTGTTTCATTTCGTGTCATGTAATCATGTAATGTATTCTCCCTTGTCCTAATCATGTTGAAATTAAATTCTAAATATTATTGAGATGCGTCACATAAAATCAATATAGAATTTCGCTAATTTCATTGGGAACAGGCGGCACTTGGAACAACTAGATAAACTTCACGAGAGCCAATTGATGGCCGATGTAGACGACAATCTTGGCAACTAATTTTCTTAGTAGACGTACTTTTGAAAAGGTCTTAAGCAAATGTTTCAAGAACAGTTGTATAACACTGAAAAAATGTACCTACTGTAGACAAGTATCACGTTCAATTGTGAGACAATCGTAATGTTATTGCAAAGGAGATGAGAAGGGAATGAGATATAAAGTCAATTACCAGACTTCTCATAGCAATAAAACGGATTTGATCCACGTTGACAGTACACATACTTCTAATAGTGTACGTAAATGACATCTTCCTATTGAAGTAACATCGCAGAGTCAAGCATTTCAGTTTTTTTGTTAATTAATTTTTGTTCTAAATAAAATATAAGGGAACGCGTCAACATGTTACGTTTAACACATTACTGTTTTCATAACCCACTTAAACCCCTCAGTTTTGTGTATAACTTCTCGCATAAATTCTTATTGGCATATTTGTTCAATTCTTGGAAATATTTGCTGTAAGTGCGTTTTTATTAAATATTCATGGAAATTAGGTAACACATATACAGTTCTTTCTTCACGCGTTACTTTAAAACATATTATAAACTTAACGTTTTTGTATAAAGTGAGGTTGCTATGAAGAAGAATGTGTTCAGTTCCAATGGACACTCTCTACATCTAGCAGATTATAGTCTCCATACAAATAATGTGTTCAGTGAACGTAAAGTGATAAACAAATACAATTGTAAAGAACATATATAAAAAATGCCCCAGATTAGCACAAATGATCAGCACAGATACCTTCTGTAAAAAACGCGATCCCCAACTTAACTGTACAACAATAACTTTAAATAGATTATTGAATGATTAACGGTACTGCTACATATCTTAAAACGCCGATCTTACCAATTATGACTGGAATGTATAGCTTTAACTTTTAGATTTAGTTAAAATACTAGCAAATATTTCAGAAATTAATGCTTTTGAAGTTATTTTATCTAACAATAGTTTTAGAGAAATATTAGAGCATTTCGTGTAGCCTAAAATGTTTCAATATTATTCTCCGTCCGTATATACTACAACACTGCAATGTACAACAACTATTGTTTAACATTTTGATACTTTTATACAAGAAAGACACGGTCGAAGTATACACACAGTACAAACACGTGTCTCAATTTCAATCACAGATTGTCAAATCTTATTACTGTTGAAGGAATTATGAATGAAAAAGCGTTATCGTGAAATTGCGATTAATTTGTACGCTTTTATAGGTTCCAATTTATAATATATCAGCCTTTTATATACTTTAAAAATTGAAGAGAAATACTAGAAGCTGTTGAACATGACCTCAGAACTATAAAGCGGAGGACCGTTTCTATCATGGGCTATCGACGTATGCTTAAAATAAACATATTAATAAAAACAACCATTATTTATCTTTTTCAATATACTTATTTTTTCGCCATGTACGAAGGTTTTACTTTGCTTCAACATTGACATGTCAGCGTGTTTTATTTCATGGTTACAAATGATTTACTATTCACATAAAAACTATCTAGACTTATTGACTCACAAACCAAAACAAAGATAACAAAAGAATTTTTAAGATGCAATTAATCTGGTATTTTGAAAATTAAAACTGCCAATCATAAATTTAAACCTCGTTTTTATAGATAATACTAATAGATGTTTCTTTTAAACAAAAACTGCTTCATAAACTGTTCATGCCCATTTCTGTGAGAAAAAAACCCAACAAATACAGCAAACAACAACATTGAACAACGAAATGGTTTCAATAGCATTTGCAGTCGTCATAGGTTAATAGTAAAACAATTCACAGCCAAAGCATTCTGGTGATTTTCAAGCGTTCAGTAAATGGTAAATATTGAAGCAATGTAAGGTATAAGTTATAAAACAATATATAATTCTGCGAAAGATGTTTATTCTCATCGAATATATAGTGTTAATATGTAAAAGAAACTATTTCGGCTATTCCTTTTTGTCGGGCATACAGTATATTCTTTCCACTTATTAAAAAATGTAATAGTTTGGTGTTACTTTTTGTATATTTTCAAAGCGTAAACTGTGTTTTCAGCATCTGTCTCTATCATCATTTAAGATGACCTTAAAGAATTATATAACTTTCAAAAGTTATATTAAAGTATTTAGAAGTATAGTGATATATCGAAAGATCCATTACTATCACAACAGATTTATTTTCCAATTCCCCCCTAGTATGTACAAAGAAATACTATTTACAAATATTGGGTTTTCCTTATTTCCTTGATAAATAGCAACTACTACAACATAAAAACGAAACAAAACAAGATAAAACACAGAGAATCAGACATTTAAAAATAGTCAAACTGTTTTTTTTAAATAATGTAATGTGAGCTGAAAATAAATTTGCTTTGACGTCCTAACCAATTATTTTAGACGTTAACACTTTTCAAAAATGTTTTGTGTATCACAAAACTGTGACTGAGTATTCTTTATCCATAAATAACATCATGTTTTTACACTTATCTTCTTAAAGATATAGCTTACAGGCTTAATGTGTATAAACAATATACAAATTAATTCTGCGACTAAGAGCTGTGAAAACCGATGCAGAACATTAGTTCTGTTTTTTTATTCAGAAATAAAGACAGCTTTGAGTAATTTGTATTTTTATAATAGCACTTCTGCAATAGTTGGATGATGATGATGATGAGATCTTAAATTAACAAACTGGCACATTTACCGTTATTGACGCATAAAGTAAACAAGAAGCCAAGCCATTTTTGAATGTCGACGGGTATCTAAGACAATGGACGGAAATTACAAAAGGTACAATATAAAAATAATTGTATCTGTTTTTTTAACATTTTACTTACCATTGATAATTTCAGTCGTAAACTACGAATGTCATTTAAAACCGATTGGCAATCGTTTGTATAATCGGATCTCTTCCCCCATCCTGGAGCTCGCTTGCCCCATCCTGGTCGTCTCTTTATGGCTTCAAACTCGTCGTATCCACTTCGTTTTCCCCAGCCCGGTCTGCGCTTTAGTCTTTCGACATCACTCGCATCATTCACCATATCCGTTACGTAGTTCCTTTTTCCCCATCCCGGAGCTCTCTTTTCGGCTTCTGTAACATCAAGATCGTAGGGGTATGACCGCTTTCCCCATCCTGGTTTTCTTTTATATAGTTCTAGATCGTCCGAAATACCCCTCTTTCCCCAACCGGGACGGCGTTTATTAATGTCTCTATAGGAATTCTCGTTAGCTTTGCTTAATTCATATCTTGATAAATCTGATAAAACTGACTCTAAATATCCCAGCCTGTTTGGCGTGTCGTCGTCTTTTCCCCACGTTGGACTTCTTTTCTCCAGCGTTTCACCATCTATGTTATCAGCAAGAGATTTTGTTTGTATTGAGCAAAATGTTAAAACCAGCAAGAGTATGTCCTGAATACTCATCATCTTCTCTGTCTCTTTCCTATCAATTCTGTCCAACTTTTATAAATAACCAATAGTACATTCAGCGCCTGGCTTAAATACTAGCAATTGAGCCTCGAACATTGGAAACATAGTAGTGACGTCATGACCACGTGGCTATAGTATAAAACACTCTGATACAAGCTGTAACAGGGATTGTCAAATCTCATGTCAGATTTAGATAAAATTCATGTCAATAAAAACAAAGTCTTCAAATGCGAGCTAACGTTATTAGTTGCATTTACGCAACAATTTGTTTCTTTACGACTTTGTGTCAGGAAGAAATGAAGTATTCCAAGAACGTCTAATGTACATTCTAGCGTTAACCCATGCAGATATAATTGCCGGGAAATTACACCCCTGACGCTTCAATTTATCTTCTTTAACAAGAAATTGCCGAAGTTAATAGCAGGTAGGTGAATCGAAGGCTTTTAAAGTATTCAATTTCCCTCCATTTGTGACATTAAAAGAGAGAATGTCCTTCCGATCATAATTGACATTACACACACCCTTGTGGAAATTTTTTATTTAAGGTTCATGTGTTTTACAGAAGTAAGATTTCGTAAATCTTTATTTTCGTAGCTTTTGAGACCATCAACATGCAAAAAGAATAGGTAGTGCGATCTGTCCCTTAAAATGATTACTTGACTCTGTTGAATAACCAAAATGGTAACACTCTGATCGTAAAATGAACAGAGAAGTTTGTCATATTTCTGAATTATCATACAAATGTTCTGTAATAAGGGCGAAGGTGTGACATGAGACATAAGGCTACGACTCACAATTAATCAAATAAAAGCAACTAATATGTGGGTAACACATTGCTAAAATAGAATTAGTTCCTATGAAATCTTTAATATCTTAGCTAAGGAAGCGATAAACATCTAACTGTACAAAAAAGAAAGCGGAACAGTAAAAAGGGGAGTGAACTCGACACCCAAAACTAGTTTCATACGACGCTTGTGTTAGCTTTACTTCAAGATCAATTATTTATATTGTAAAGTAGGAATTAGATCTCAAATTGGACAGTCCGGTTGATTTTGATTGGATTCTAAATAGATTATTAATGACAGTGCTGATTAAACGAGGTGCTATTGAATTAAGAAAATGTTCATATTTGTCAAGGCGGAAATATATTGTATATAAACAAGGACCACTGTTTGTTGAAAGTGAACTAACATTTATTTGAAAATCCTATTTTGTAGAATACATGTACTTAATACAAATACATTTTCACCACTGAGCGACTACATTTAAACTACCTTTTTACGATTAATATATAAAAGCTATTATTTTATTTTCTGTAATTAGAATAACCAACAGCTTTATTTTCTTCACTATTTCAAACTTAAACCCCCAGACCCTACTAGACAGTAGACGTTTTAGTTGTAATCTCGCTATAAGTGTTCAGTTTTCTGTCGTAAAAAATAATCAGGTTAGCGATTAAAACAGAAAATAAAAAAATATGGTAGACGTTCTAGCAATAAATTAAAAAATAAGTTGAGTTAGTTTTCAAATGAACAAGATAGTGTATACCTTTAAAAAACGTTGGCCCAGCTGGTCTGATGTACATGATAATAAGAATCTTATCTGGAAAATAAGTTTAACCGCTGCGTTCAGTTATGATATTACAATGCAAACTTTTGAAATGAACACATGTTTCCGGAGATGGTTGATGTCAGTGACACAGTCGCTTTATGCCATTTAGAAAATAAAGTGGAATTTGAGTTGTAGAAGTTTATTTTTGTTACATGAATAAAAGGTTGAAAACGCAAAAAAAAAAAACAATAATTCGAACGAAGTATAAGCAGAACTAAACAGATGCGGCTGTTTTTATTGTATTACTTTCCTAAGCCAATACTATCACTGGCAACAATTATTACACGAAGCTGATATGATAATGGCTGATCTGAGTGTCCACTGTCACTGTGCAAGGAAATTATATACCGGTTATCTATGAGGATGCTAATGAGGGCAACGTGAAATATCTGTTATAGAGGAGTTGTAGTTACTTCAGAATGAGGGCAACGTGAAATATCTGTATATAGAGGAGTTGTAGTTACTTCAGAATGAGGCTACTGTATAGATAGCTTGATAATTCTGATTTGAACAAAAACTTTAAAAAGTGAACCATTTAAATAGGCGTGAAGAGAAGTCTACCTACATACCACAGTTATTGTAAGAATGTTCCCGTTAATTTGATGAGTACATTATTCCTTGCATTGGGACCATTGTCACAAAAAACACCCACAGCTATATATTGTGTTACCAGAATTTGTTTCTCCATATAAATGCCAGAACAGATGCTCAGACATACCAGCATAAGCAGCTTAAATATCTTGTTTCGTTTAGACAAAGCTGTTATATATCTATGTCTAAGTGATTTAGAATTACCAAAGTTGAGATTCAACGAGTTGTCTGATGCATCAAGCATATCTGTAAGGACATCATTCTGCTTTAATCTCATTGCCTACGAGTCTAGCATTACATAATCATGCTACATCCCACACATCAAAATAAAATTAATGGGATGAAGCCATGAATTATTCATTTAATTTAACTAATTTTAAAAAGAGTTGTCATAGTCTGTTATAACATAAGACAAACTGTCATAAAAAAATAGTTATGATATTTGAAAAAAGAGAGATACACTTCTAAAATAAAATCCACATAAAATTATAGTCAACATAATATCATAAATACTGTCATTTTAATTATAAAAACCTTTCTATTAGCAAAAAGCATTTAACAGACTCAAAATGCAAAGAATTTAAGCAAACAAGAAATAAATAAAAAATGTTTCTTTCTTATAATACTATTTGTCGAAATATTTCGGTATTTCGTTGCCAATCTGTTGATTCCTGAAACAAAATTCATCATTTAACGTCAATAATAATAACATGAGAAAAACGCAGGTTGCTCAATGTGACTTAAAGTTAACAACCTGAAACATGTTTATTATCTATTTATATCATGCAACAAAACACTTAATACTGACATATATGGCAATGCTTCTCTGTTTGTCTGGGTTTTATTACATATAATAAGGTTCATTTCGGTATACTAAATATGTTTTGATATTTTCATAAATATCTGTTTTATACAGCCAATGGCAGTCTAGACAAATTTATAGACGCAAGTATGATATTGGAATGTTAACTTCTGATTCCGGTATTACTAAACATGGTATTTGATAGACGAAGAATGTAACTGAAAGCAGGAATCGGTTTTAAAAATCTTAACCTTGTAATGTGACATAAATATGTTTTTACAATGATGATAAGGTTAAATGGGTGTGTAAGTACATGGGGTACGTAGGTAACGGCCTATAGAATTTTTCGTATGTGTATTAACATTATATGAGAGCAAACGTTTCGGACAGAAACAAATCGGGTGTAAAAACTGGAGTGAGTATTGTTATACAATACAAAGTCCCCAATCAGATATGACAGGATGAGATGAATGGGGTGGACGTATGCGTACAGTTTCATGAAAATCCTTCAAGATCCAGGTGCAACATTACCTTGACCGTAAAAGTGACCTTGTCCTTTGCCATCAGGATGAGACGAAAATTTGACCAAGGATTGGTGAAAATCCTACGAAGGGTTAATAGAGACTTATAGTTCTATGACCTTAGCCAGTGTGCTTCAAAAACGGATTTGCATCCTCTCTGCGAGATTACCATTTACATAAAGTTTAAAAACAAACCTTCCAAAAGGTAAAAGAGATGTAGAAATATGACTTCTAAATGTGACATTGAGCTTGAGCAGACTTGGTCACAAAATACCAGAACAGTATCCTCTATTCCAAGTTTGAGCCTTCCATGTGACCGTGACATGTACAGTACCCTCTCGGTTTGTGTATGGTATATCCTTGTGGTATATAAAGTAACAGTGTGAAGTTATTTCAAAATTTAGTGAATGCATGTTACAGTAACAGCCCTGACAAGCAAAGTTATAATAAATCCCTTTATCACGCGTCTTAAGTCAAGGTAACTCCCCAGATGCTTTTCATGACACACCCTTGGTATATGGGCATCAAATGTACGAATTTATGTCAAAGTCAGTCTATGCATGTAGAAATAATAGTCTTGGCACGAAGTACTTTTATACAACCCTACATTACAAGTTTGAACCCGAAGTGTGACTTTGACCTTTAAGGGAGCTCCCTGGGTTTGGAACATACATGTAATACACTCTTGTGTTATGGGCAATACTTGAAGGTATTTCAAAAACTGCCCGTGCATAAAGTAGTTACAGCCCGGGCACAAAAGTAGAAATTCAGTTTTAACCTGCATAGGTGAGGTTTTTAATACAAATCTCCTGGCAATACAAATAAAATGCCTTAGATCAAGACTTAATTGGTATTGTTAAATTGCCAAATTACCAAGTGAAGTCTTCAACTACATACATATTTCAAAAACACTTTGTCTTTGAAAAAGATCAGTATTCTAGCAAACGGCGCAATCTTTACTTTGTCCAATGTTTTGTCACACGTGTCACAATTACGTCGTGTTTGGTTCCTTATTTCTTAACTCATGACAGACTATAGCTAAAAATCGTTTTCTTTGTTCGAAATGATTCTCTCGAATTTCAATAGTATATTGGACTAATGTGCGTATACACATATTATACATGTATATGATTATGTTAAACATTGTTTTGCGCAGGAGCTTTCAACGAAGTTTCCGCCAAAAGTCTTTTACGCAGCGGTAAGTGGCGTCAGTGTCGTGCGACGTGTCCAATGCAAAACAATAGATTGTTATTCAAATCTGACAAAAATACTCAATCTGTTAATAATAAAAGATTAATTACAGGGTCCTTAAAGTGACATTATGCACATTTTTTAAAAGTAAAATTCCAGCTGAAATAGGTGTGTGTGAAAAGGGTAGAGGTAATAATAACTTTTGACCCAATACAACAAACTTTTCTTGCAACCAGTACGAAATAATAACTTTCCAAATATTACTTTTCCTATTTTGACTGGGAGAGTCAATTTAAGAAATAAACAAATGCATGTCGGAGTTGCTTCCCTTCCACTGCCGAGCAACACAAATAACACAAGGGAGATCACTGCCTAGGAAGGAATTATTATTTTATTAGTCTATTTCTTTAATTTCTAAAGCACCAACTTCAAATATGAAAGCGGCATTACCATTAGTTTAACACATTTAAATGCACAGCTACCGAAAATTGCTTTTATAAAACTGTCACCAAAACTATACTATGTGCAGTAAGATGAGCATAATGTCACTTTAAATTGAATATTAATCGTATCAAAAAAGCATAAAGGTGTGCTCGACCCTTACATTTAAGACAAGATTAACTTCTGGATATTGCATTCACGCACTGCATTTGCGAACCTTTACGTTACAGCATAAGGAAATAAATTAAAGACTAATAAAATACTCATGAACGTTATTATCGTTTTGAAAAGTTATTTTAACAACATCACTGTAGAAGGTTTGAGAGCATGTTCGTGAAAAAGGCAATTTCATACTGCCGGACGGACTAGATGCCAGTTCAATGCAGAGAATAATTTGATAGCCCGGATAAGGCGAAGGCCTATAAAATGATTATTAAATATTTTAAATGTAATGAGAACTCAAGTTGAGGATAAGATAAAGAATCAGTGTATTTAGTAACGAGTTAATAGCTAAATTCCGCATAGATCACTATTGACTATATGAGCGGTGTTCGTAAAGTATTTTGTATTGTGCTTTGTAACATTAAATCCAACTGAAACGCGCGTTTCTTCATTTCATGCCCATAAAGTACTCCCCATGACTAGAAATGCACAATTTTATTCCATTTCTGACAGCGTCACCATAGGCAAATTTAGGTTGACAACGAAGGTTCTGGTGAACGGAAAAACAAAGAGTCTGTCGTGACTGATATCTACGACCAGACATGAAGATTTTCAATTTGCGAATGAGATAGAAGTCGTATGGTGCCAGATCAAGGGAGCAAGGAGCATGTGGAAGCACTTTCTCTGATTTCAAAAACATGCTCTTACTTTATCAGGGGTGCGCGCTGGACATGCATCACATGGACATGTTTGTAGCTTGTGATTGGGCGATGTTTCTCATAGTATTTTTTCAATTGTTTTAGTACCATATCATGAAAGTATCTTCCAGTTACACGTTTGCCCCCTTTACTGGCACCTGTATTGCTATGACTTCCCTAGAGAAGATTGTGGCACCCAAAACCTTATTTGTGTTTAAAAGTACATTAAGCAATTATTGACCTTTGCCATGTTTGGTGGCCCATATTTTGTTCCAAACTTTTGGTACCGGTTAAAACTGGTGTAACGCGGTTTCGTCACCGGTGACAATATTTGCAAAATGCTTTTCGTCCTATTTTCAGCAATTTTCTGGCAGTTTCAACACACACACACCTTTTTGGTCGTCAGTCAAAAGGTGGGGCATAACTTTCAAGATTTAGAAAGAAATGAGCTTTTGATGATGAAACACCAACAAAACAAACAGTAGCAACACATTATCAAAACTTGTTCCAATTTCCATGGTCACTGGCAGTCACAGTAGAAACAGAACTCCTAAGACAGTAAAATGTCTCTTAACTACTGCCGTGTGATACATCTTTGAATAAATCATTGTATATCATGTTACAATATTATACCGTGGTAAAGGTATTTGTGTTTATTTAATTTTTAAATTACTGTATACATATTATTGCCCAATTTATCCCCTTCACTTGAAATATATAAAAAGCTGAATCTACTGCAAAAAAAATGATTTAAGGTAAAATATGATCAACAGTATGCAGAATATCGACTTTTGCTAATTTTGATATTTTATACGGTACAATGTTTATGCCTTTAAAACGGTTACAAATATTTTAACGGCCATTGTCAAACAAGTTTGCGATAAGCAAACAATGTATAAACTAAGAAGTACAACAACTGTAGAAATAACTGTATAATAAATGATTAACTCTATTCAAACGCACGCTGCGCCCAAAGAGATGTTACAATGTGTGTTACTGGTACTTTATTTACTTTTAAATTTAATTCCAGCTCAGTTACCACAATAATTAAAGGAACTATTGTTTGAACTGAAATACGGAAGCGTGCTTGAAAGTCCGTATACTAGTAAAATACGGCATTATTTAATTTCAGCTGAGTTACCACACGTATCACAGCATCTGTTGTTTGAAAAGTTTGATGCACTCCCGTCAACATACCGAAATTCCAGCAATATCAACACTTTGACACAGAACCATGCACCTGCTTTCAACAACTGCACAATTTATGGCCGTCCTATGAACTTCAATTTTAGCTCAATTTTTCGAGAGTACTGGAACTGTGAGAGTTTGGTCAAAATAAAGCGAGAAAAGTGTACGGAAATGTCTTGCTATACAGTAATATTGTTAAATTCTAACGAATTTAATAACTGACCTTTGATGTCAGTGACATGATATTATTGCCAGATTAGTGTCACTGGGCTTACTGTGTTGAACTTGTATAATATACCCACTCTTAAATGTTAATCATGTTAGGCTTATAGTAACTTTTATCATTATTTTCTTTATTCTAGTCCGTTAGATTATGTGATTCATTTATTCCCTTATTCGTGTAGGTCTTCGAAAAGCAAATGCAATGTATGATGTGTCTATTATGTAGGTCGCGTCAGATGTACTGATTCAGTGTAACAAAGTAAAGGGCAGAAAACGATTCAATAAGCTACGGAGCTTTCTTCGCAATCAAACTATAGTAAACTTGTGTAAACTAAATAATACAAAAGTATCTACAGAAAACAGATATAACTCTGTTTTAATCGACTGACAAAAACATACAGGGTGTAGTTCCTTCATTTCAAAATTCCGTGTAACGGGAGTATATGCCCTGTGTCTTTATAAATGCAAGACATGATAGCTTTTGTGCATCGATAGCTTAATATAAGCTGGACGATATCATGAAATAATGATGGAAAATGGCAGGTGATGATAGAAGTTTCGTTTAGTATACATGTCCATTTCTTCCGTTTACTACTTGTTCATGTATACAATATGTGGATCTAGTCCGCTTGTGTCAAGAATACCTTTCCCATGTATAACATATATCTTGCATATACATGTATGTATTCCTACACCGTTTACTTGGCCAGAATATTGAACATATCCGTCCTATTTGAAAATAACAGGCCCATACAAGTTTAGTTTAAACATATTTTATTGCTGAATATACATGTATATACAGATGATTGTATAATTATACAATAAGGACATTTTTACTACATAAAATCAGCAAAAGGGTTGGGCCACAAGTTCTTCCAACATTAGTAAACCCAATCGCGTATATTCATCCTTTTTTCGCAGTGTTAGTTTGTCAAAAACATTGTCAGACTGTTTATAACTTTTTCTGCAGTTTTGATGATATATATTGTTTAATCATTTAATTTTAGAACGCCCACACCAGAGGCGCGGTGTACCAAATGCGAATTCATCAGAAGTACATAAACATTTATTTTTTAGATGTTAATGAATTAGCATACAGCGGTTAAATCATGAAATATTGTTCAGCTTTTTGTTGTCCCTGTGATTTAACTACATAATTTGTAGGAGCATAGTTGTATAAATATTTTGCATATCGAATAAAAGACAAAGTAAATTTGATTTCCTATGAAATAGCACAGTCATTTGCATCAGAAACACTATTGTAAAATGCCAGTGGATGTATCTTTTTATTGTTATAGTATAATTAGAAGAAGACTCTTCAGACAGATTCCACACTACTGTCAAATTAGTGTTGTCATTTATCTCCATAATGACTTTCTTTACAATCACCAGCGTTGGTTGAATTGAAAAAAACAACAAGAAACGTACATATTGTCTGTCATAAAAAAATGTTGAATAACCTAAGTAATATTGGCTATATCAGCTACTACATGTACATACCAGCTAAAAGAAGTAGGTAAAGTTTTGCAGACAGAAATACTAGACTTTGTTAATCAGCTATTAATATATTGCAAGCCAGAATTACACTTATTTGAGACGTCCAATTACTAATGCTGAAAGAACTTCTGGCATGACCGTTTTGCTATTACATATATATATTCCTGCTTAATGTACATGTGCTTAACAGCCAGCAATAAACGTGTTTAAAAGTAATCATTTTACTTAAAACTCAATAATATATAACTACTTTGGTTTAAAATCACTAAAATCATGTTTAAGTTAGAGGCATCATATATTTGCCTTCAAGAATATCAAATATGTAGTATTAACAAAAATAACTATTTCAGCAGAAATGATCAATTTCTTGATAATGAAAAGTTAAATTTGATTTAAAATGCAAGTTTATCGATAAAAACAGGACAGATATAGTAATGACATTTACGAAAATGTTGCAAGCAATAAATTGACAGTATTGTTCAACACAATCTGTAGTGTCTTTAGGCAAAGACGCATTATTAAACAGCGCATCTCCGTTGGATGTTGATTCCATCTGGAGTAAATCTCAAAGTTGTTTCAAAGTCGAGGATAAATAAATTAGTATAGGATATGCACATCTTCGTTTCGTTCTGTTCTTACTTGCTTGCAGTGAAATGAAATCAGGTATGCTTCAGTGATTTCGTTGTGTCTCAGTGCAACAATAATAAATTGAGTTCTTGAATAATCTAATGACCCACAACCCAAACTGCTTAAAGGAAATTCATCTTTGAGTAGACAACTCAAACCACTTAAATAATGTTCCCGCATATGGTGCGGCTTATCAACATAATCACTGTGTTTTAATAGGGACTATTTTTATTTCTATCCAGTCGTCGGGGATCCCAATTCAACGTATTGATTCGTTGAGGATGATTGTAATTGCCACTGACAAAACCTTTCATATATTAAGAAAAGAAAGCTTGATAATTTCGAGAATAAATTTTCGTTGGAGATAGTGTCAGTCGCAGATTGTAAACGCATTGACTTTCATCTAAACATAAATATAGAGGAAGGAGCAGAGAGCCTATTCGAACTTATAGCACATAATCTTTGATATTGTATGTGAAAAAACCCCAAATAAAATAATAATTTATAAAAAGAGCAAAAATACAAGCGAATAAGATAAAAAAAAACTTACTTGCAACAGACTGGCGTGAATATTTGCATTACTTTCGGTTTTGGTTTTATTTATTTAATTTTCCAACTGTCGAATGTTTTGTGAATATTAACACCGAACGGTTCCCACAAAAAAGCCGGTCTAACGTATAATATACTTTTAATCGATCCTTTAATCCACTTTTTCCGGTTGTCTCGAAATAGTGAGCGAGTGCAATCCGCTTAACACAGATATTAAAAAGTTCATTTTTTTATAAAAGCAATTTTCGGTAGCTGTGCATTTAAATGTGTTAAACTAATGATAATGCCGCATTAATATTTGAAGT
>JAUMHA010308026.1:0-14590 GCA_032359765.1 Saxidomus gigantea | reverse complement strand
TTTACATTTCAGCAAAGGATGCGTATCTATTATGTTAAAAACAGTTAGAATTTTCAGTTAGAAAAATGTATGAGATAGAGAGTAAAAGAATAGTTGCACTATAAATTTCCTGTAAAAATGATATAAAGATTTTCGCTTTCGCATTATATATGCATTCTGCCAACTATCCAAACACGGATTATTTAGAATGCATTAATATATTGCAGGCAGCTTGCAACTCATACTCGGAGATGGGAATTTTAGGTCTCCTAGGAGATATGAATGCTGAAATCATACGCGTTAACAGCAATACCCAATCGCAGTCATTCCGAAATAGATAGTTCACTAATTTTATCAAACAAAACGATCTGATGTCACTCACACAGTCAGATATATGTACACTCAACAGGTTTAGAAACGCAAAAGTGGCAAAATATTTATTTTATCATTGTCATACGCTTTTGTAAACACTCAAAAAGAAGAAATCCGAAAGATAGAAAAAAAAGCTATGTCCAGTTAGAAGAAGCGGGTGAATGCGATAATAGATTATTTTGGAGTTTAGTCAAAATGCGAAGAGTGAAAACAACTCTAATACTCTTGTACGCAAATAAATACTGAGCAGGATTCATCACGTGACCCAAAAATATCACCGACACGTCCAAAAGCTTTTCTGAAAAGGTATATGCACCTTTAGAAAATGATTATTTTGACGAACATTTCAAAACCGCCATTGATAACGCGGTCAAACATTTGAAATTAAACAATTCTTCGCTCCCATATGACCAGGTCATCTTACCAAATCCAAGTCCACACGTTCTTAGTTAACATGTTACAAGTCTAAAAAACAACAAAGCGGCTTATTTTGATTTGATATGTAATGAACATATAAAATTAGGAGGTTTTGCTCTCTTTGAAAAACTTTGTGAACTCTTTAAACTAATTATAAAAATGGGAAAAATACCACAAAAATGTAAAATGGGCATGATTATCACAGTGTTCAAAGATAATGTTAAAGCCCGAACAGAGCCTTTTAACTATTATAGTCCAATAACTCTGCTCCCGTGCATTTATAAGCTATTCGAAAAACTCATATTTGAATTACTCAGCAATTGGACAATAGATACATTTGTAAGCAAATAAAGTTCCCAAATTGCCAACAAAATGCATACTAAAATTTTACGGGCGCAATCACCGCATCTTTTAATTTGCAAGAATCAATATGTCAAACTACTGAATTAAACAGCAAAACTTACGTCTGTATGCTAGATACAAGGGAAGCATTTGATACCGTGTGGTCAAATGGTGTATTTTATAAATCACACAAATTAGGCATATACGGAACACTGTGGTCGCTTTTAGTTGACGCTCATTCTGGTATGTCAAGCTGTGTTATTGCTTACGGCGTCAGGTCAAATTTCTTCCCAGTAAATCAAGGAATTCGTCAAGGTGGGATCATTTCCACTTGGGTCTATTAATTGTTCATAAATGAACTCCTAGAAGAAATTCAAGCCAGTAAATACGGTTAATACGTATGACAGTACTCTACTAGTAACACGACATTAAAAGACGACATTGCTCTATCTGCTATTTCTCCACAGTCGTTACAATGCATGTTAAATATCGCATTTACTTACTCAAGAAAAGACCGGTATGTTATCAACCCAAGCAAAATCACGAACATTACCGAACCTAGATTTCAACTTGGGACCGGAACTCATTTCACAGGTCAAAGAAGCAAAACATCTCGGCATATACCTAAATGACTGCATGTTCGACACAAATAAATTGGAACATGCTGTACAGCGAGCAAAATCTTCATTTTTAAATCGTCTCTCAATTAAAATTGAGAACAATTCTCTCAACCCAATTACAGCACCCTCTTAATTAAGTAAAATATGTATCACGCGATTACTTTATGGGTATGAACTATGGTCCGATTTAAACAAGTCAGATTATGAACGTCCTGACAAGTTTCAAACATTAGCTGCCAAAAAAAAAATCCATTTCAAAACAAGGACCAATATGTGCCTTAGCATGCTAGGCTAGCTGATAAAGTACAACTTGGCTTTGTACCGGATATTGTCAGAATACTATGTAAAAATATTTGTCGCGATATCTCGTACAGTATATTTACACTTGGATATACCAAAGCAAAATCATTTGGAAAAAATATATATAAAAGGTGTGTTTCAAGTTTCGAAACTCACAGATGGACCGAGCGAATTATAAATGATAATGATTTCGAAAGATCTTAATTTCTTCATACAAATATTGAACGCTGTATTCTGTGGGAATGTGCAGATAATACAAAAACTATATATCAAGCATACAACATAAGTAAACGTTGGATAAATACACCATACTGTGGTCACAGAGGTTGTCACAAAAATGCATTAGCTTTAAAAACAAATAATGCATAAATCGATTAATTATTAGATCAGAATTGAATACAAAGTGTAGCTATACTGTACGCTTTCAGTGTATTCATTTATAAATGATTGTCAAGCTCCGATGTATACTACTCTGTATTTTTGCTGCTATGTATGCATTTGTTTCTATGGTGTTTGTATATGTTCACGTGTAATTTATTTATCAATTCACTTGCATGATTTTGATTGTCTTTCCTTTCACTCTATTGTATATATACATTGCATAAAATGTATTTCCTTATCACTTTGGTGGAAATAAAGGGAATATATAAGATTATATTACTAGACTCTTTATCGTAATAATGGTGTTTAAAATAATTTTGTAGATATTATTCCAGCCAAAACACTTTCTTCTTTCGAATAGTTAATTTATATAATTAGTTACCTTTTCAGGCATATTAACAATTACACTACAAATCTGCTGTTTGAAGATATTGTTATACTTATTTCTGTTACTGTAAGAAAGAAGCATGGTATGATCTATTTACATCACATGTATGTCATGTTGAGATTGTTGTTATTTTCAGTATGAGCCTGGTACAGTGACAGCTATATATCCAGATGGTAGGGTCGATGTGGAGTGGTATTATGGAAAGACAGGCGGACCTTACACTGTAGGAACAGAGTTTGATGACGTGACACTCGTTTAGACATACTTGTACACAGTTTTGTAATATTAAGAAAATATCTGTTTGCTACACTCAGGTTTTGCTGTACTTAATATTCATATATACAATGGCATATGCTAAGATGATAGATTGAGTTTCGTTTAAATGAATATGAAGTTTAGTGAGTGAAACAACAATTATATACAATGTATGTATAAACGTGTGTATCTCTAATTTGACAATTGACAACTCCACATGAATCTTTTTTAAGGCTTTAAAAAAAAAACTTCTTCGTTGTTCCATATTTATGTTCTGAAGAATCACAAACAATATTGTTTATATAATCCCAGTAAGATGTTCTTGTTGTCTTTTGAATTAAAGCTTTCAATCGTTTTAGTTTGGCAAGGTGGTGTGCTTTTTTTACCTTTTTTGACTTCAGCATATAGCCTATCCCTTTTCTTAATTAATTTCTTTATATCAGTATTCATCCATGGAAGATGCATGGTTGCTTTCCATTTACAGTTTTGGTTGGTATATGATTACTGGTTAAACCTTGCAGTGTATATGTGAAACTATCCCAAAGTTCTTGTACATTTAAATTATGGGACATAGAATTTAGCTTATCATAATATGAATTAAGTTCATTTCTAATACACTTCCAGTCAGCTTTGTTAAAAAGGAGGATATTCCTTCTTTCTTTGATATTAATTCTTGGTGTAGAGGTAATGTATAAGAAACGTATACAATGGTCTCTAAAGCCATGGATCACTTTAACATTGTCAACCAAACTAGAGTTGTTTATAAGAAAAATATCAAGAATCCTCTGCGATGTTTAAGTTATCCTAGTTGGTTCATGGATTAACTGCTGAAAGCTGATATTTTCTGCTAAGGCAAGAAATCTATTGCTTTCCTCTACACGGGATACTCCAGTATTTACTGTAAGGGATTTCCAATCCTCATCACCAAGGTTAAGATCTCCACCAACAATAATCATGTTACTAGAATGATCAATGATGGTAGCTTTCCGACTGATCTCATCAATACACGTAAAGTCCCGTTCTGGCCTGTATGCACCACAAACATAGAGATCTTGTTTGCCTTTTTTGCTTAATTTGGGCCCATATGATTTCTGAATGAGATTGAAGTTCTTCTGGGCAATGACTAATAACTTTATTAGAGACGAGAATAAAGACTCCGCCGCCTGTACGACGTTTTCGATCTTTCCTGTAAACGTTATAGTCAGATGGGAAAACTTCTGATTTTTTTATGTGGCTTCAGCCATGACTCAGTACCCAGTACAATGTTAGGTTAAACAGTAGAAAGCATACTTAGGAAACCACGATGTTTCTTCTTTCCTGACTGGCAATTTACTGTAATAATTTTAAGGTATTTGATATACTGTTTCCGTCCACCATGTGTAGGTTCTCTGTTGGATTGAGTAGGTGGTTGTGCATTCGGCGATTTACCAGAATGTGTGCTGCTATGAAGAGGATGTTGAAATGTAGCAGTAGGTGAGTGAACAGTAGATTGATGGGTACTGACTGTTGAGATCGAGTGACTAAAGTCCACCAAGGAGGAATTTTCAAAAAGTGGTGACAAAAATTGGTGTACCACATTTAAAACATTGCCAAGATTCATTTGAGTGATCACAATGAAAATCATACATAAAAGAGTTCATACCCTGGCACTGTGCATGATACCAGGTACTACATTCTTCACAATAAATGCCCCGGTCTGGGTGCCAGCCAACTATTTTATCGCAAATACCACACAGGTCAGATCTATCAGGACCAGGATTTGATTCAGTATCGAAGGCAATCATTATCAAAATGAGGCAAATGTATATGAGAGTGAGCTTGTTTTGATTGAGGAGTTTCTTTCTAAATTTCATTATATTTAGCATACCAGCAGACAAACCAAATACAATATTCAGTTGAGGAGTACCAAGAGTTGTTCTATTAAATGTACTAAACATCCGATAAACTTTAGCAAGTAAATGAGAGTTAGCACCCGAGTGACAGATGTTATTGAGTCCAATGGAATTCATCTTCTCAAAGAAATTTCCTCTGTTCTGCATAGACAGCTCAGCACCCGCTATATATAGAGCAAAGGATGTAATCCCCACCAGACACAGAGTATATCTACACATATTCACTGTAAATCAAAGCTAAAAATAGGCGTTTTGTGAATTATGTCAGGTCGCGAAAAAACATATAACAATGCGACAAAAGCGAGCAAAAAATACAAATATAGTTTGGGAAAGGCCTGAAGTTAATTCTGCTCTGTGTTAGATGTCTCTATTTACCTAATTTACTTACAACTACCAATCTAACCTGGTGGAAATGGTTAGTTTTGTGAATATCTGGACATTATTTCGAAAAGTGAACCCCACTCATTTTCACCGGAATCATGATTTAGAGCCCCGTTACAAACAATGACCCTTTATATCTGAAAATTGGCAGTTTCTTACTGAGAATGGCAGACTCGTGCTGGTCATTTCGAGTTCGGTAAACTCTGCGCCTGAACATGACAGAAATACCTTTGGAAAAACTGGCGTTTAACTCCAAGGCAAAACTATATATTTATTGAAATGTGTGTTATTCATCATGTACTTAGTATAGACTCCTTGTTCCGCTTCTCGGAAGAAGAATAGAAAGTTTATGCTTTGTGTTGCAATTGCAATGATTCAGTTCAATTATATAGACACTTTACAGTATTCTACTTCTACACATTCTACATTTAGTTTGTTGTTGTCTGTAACACGACGTGAGAATAGTATCAAAATGTATATGTAAATGCACGTTTGTTACCAATATTAATATCAACGTATGGAAATTTAATAGCTATTTACATTAAACCTGGTCTGTATAGATTTAAATTTGTTCTTTATAACTGTAATATACATGTATTAAACCCGTTATCGATTAAGCATTTTAACATTAAAACAGGAAGCTCAAAAATGCGTTTTACACTGTACATGCGACAGTTTACTGTATCTGGAGTTGTTACGTGCGTCGACTACTGTGATAATAAGGAGAATACAAATTCTGTAATTCCTCACATACATTTTTGTATCTCTATTCATATGTGTAGGTTGTCCGAAATGGTATGCATATTTAGCACATTCCAATTGTTAAAAGACGAGAATATCAAAATATGCAAGATAATCGCGGAAGTTGGTTAAAACCAATTTGTTCAGCCTTTCCTCCTAGATCTATTGGACTAGACCTTGGGATAATTGTTTCACACATTGGCACATAAATCATTTTAAATTCATTTAGTCAAAACGTGACAATGATTTCAGAACAGGTGAACGAAAACAAACACAAACGAATGTAAATAACACAAACACATATGTAATTTATCGTTTATTTTACAAAAAGTGAAACACTAGATGGGACTAAATTGAATACTTCACAAAATAGTAATGCACATATACAATTGCACAACAATTTCATTGACTAG
Organism: Saxidomus gigantea; assembly: GCA_032359765.1. NCBI lineage: Eukaryota > Metazoa > Mollusca > Bivalvia > Venerida > Veneridae > Saxidomus > Saxidomus gigantea. Next base: position 8,109 of record JAUMHA010308026.1, on the reverse strand, counting down.
TGTTACATACATGTAGATGATTTGCTAGTCTAATCGCGTCCCCTTGTTCAATCGCCGACTACTGAATATTATTTATCAATTTTCCGTCACGATTCTAGTTCCTGTAGTATTGTTCTGTTAATTTTCTTGTCAAATCGCATGACGTGTAAAATATATGACGGCATTTAAACTTAAGTCCTACATGTATGTATTATATATGCAAAGTGATATGCACCATGAATATTCATGTTCGTTTCTTTTCAGCTGAGTAAATAAGATCACACATTGAATTTTGATACAGTTTACTACACACAAAATGTTTCAAAGCGGAATCATATAGCGTTCTGTTTATATTGTGCATGACGTCCCCCTAATTAAGACAATAGAGATTTGAAAGACTTCTTCTTAATGTACAATGCATCCATAAAAAGCTTCAATGTACAACAATATACTGGATTGTTTATCGTAATGATATTGTTTAAAACTAGTCTGCACCTATAATTGCATCCAAAATACTTTGTTCTAATCAAACTTTGAAACTACTATATTGGTTTCCATTGACGTATATTAACAATTTAAGTGAAAACAACCCATTTGGTTGAATATGTTGTTATGCTTATTTGTGCCACTGTCAAGAAGAAGCACGTTAAAGAATAAATATAACACATGTGTGTCACATTGAGAATGTCGTCATCTTTTGGAGTAGACAGGTGCTGTGACAGCTGAACGTGAAGAAGGTGATTTCAGCATGACTTGGGATAATGGAGAGACAAGCGGACCTTACAGAATAGAAACAGGAAAAATGAAAATGACGCTCATCTAAACATGTATCCTGTTCTGGTCTATAAAATTATATTGCTTCACTCAATTGGTTCTTTCTCACTTCTGATTTTTGTTTTGTTTTGTTGATGTTGACAATAGTTAAAGGCGGGTCATAACGATGGAGATTGGTGAGCATACTTGCTACAGTGTTTACGTATGGGATAGTATATTTTCCATAACAAGAACCGCTTTGATGAATTTCAGCACCAGGTAGATTCATTGCGTGCTGCGTTGTCAATTAAAGTTTTAGAGATGGTTACATAGAGATTGCACTAAATTGTGCTACAGGGAGTCATCAGGAGATATGTACATGTGTTAAAAAGATTTATTATAGCCCAATTACATTTTTCTTTCAATGTTATTCTGTATGAGAGAATAAAGAAGAATGTAAGGTAGCACATCTGCATGTGTACATGACGTGAATTATTGTACCTATTATTATTACTATTTCATTTCTGTATTGTTGAATTTGAATTCGCTATTTAAACTTTTTTGGTTGTGTTTGGCTGGAATGGTATGTCCTGTAAATGCGGTGAACTCTCCTTTTCTCATATTCCTTAAACATATTGTATTGCACCAGCTTGCATAATATTTTTGCTACATTTCATCCCGATATTATTGGCCACAACTTAATAATCTCGGTGGACGATCGATTACACGAATTTGGCAATACGAACATGTAAGAAATAATGTTTAATCGGTTATTTCCTTTCCTAGAAAAAAGAAACGTATCTGACAAAATAGGATAGTCAAAAACAGTTTAAATGTATCAAACAGTATTTGATAAAAAAGCGTTTAATTTATAGTTTTAAGAGTAATAAACAGAACTGAACGTCTCTTCTTACACTATAATGGTTATTCTTAAGGGTGAAAGATCTATAACTTTAAATACACTTCAGTCTTTTAAATCACGGAATGAAATGTCATACCCAACTTCAGTTTAGTATTTTCCAATCTTCATTCATGCATATTACCATACCTAAACCGTCTTTATATTTAATCTTTTAAATTTCAAATTCTAAAGTTTTATGAGACAGTTATCAGTTTATAAATAAACAGGACGTACAATCACGATATATCAAGTTACATGTTTATTGATCCGGGTATCTAGGCTAGCGTTAAGGAAGACAAATACATTAAATTAAAATAACGCTTACATTTAGTTACATCTTGTTTTGTGGTTTTACGACAAAGTATCAAACATCAGAAAATTATTCAAATTGTTGGAAAATATAAAAGGAAATATAAATCAGTAAAAAGCTGACTTACAATTGCATGTATTTTGTAAAGCTTTACCGAAAGGACGTAGCAAATATATTACAATATGGCGACCGGAGAAAATTTATCTAGAACATTAGAAGGCGGGCATGAACCATTCTATGAGTTTGCGTGTACTCTATGTGGAAATGAAGGAAGACACGTGGAAGCTGCTAGATACTGCGAAGAATGTTTCGTTTACATGTGTGATCCATGTGTTAAATCTCACAATCGGATTCCTTTGAATACAAGCCACAAACAACTGGATAAAGGACAGTTCCAAGCAGTGAGCCAATCCGTTATAAAGTCATTCCCGACAAAGCGTTGTTTAAAACATCCCGGAGAGCTGGTGAACATTTTCTGTGGAAATCATGATGTCGTGTGTTGCAGCGTCTGCAAGGCTCTCAATCACAGGTAACATTTAGATGAAATCCATACGACTTATACGATAAAGCGCTACACGTTAGTTTGATTACGGAACAGAAAGAAGCTCTAATAACAAAATAAACTTGATGATACATGTGGCTGCGTAATAAACGTTCATTTTCTTTTATTTGTTCTCTTTGGATTTGAAAGTGAAATGTATTGATATCATTTGTTAAAGCTGTGACGGAAACAAGATTAGAAAAACTTGAGAGTCACTTGTTTAAGTTTAAAAGCTAGCAAATTGTTCGTGGCCTTTTCAGGAAGCGTAGCCGACGAATTTATCATACATTATAAATATGAACAAAAGGAACATAAGTACCAGTATAGCTGTACTGGATTGCCTGGACTGTTCTGTGTACATTTTGTGAAAATCTTATTAAATGTTTTAAGAAAAGCTTATATAGGCCACTGTGACTTTAACCCACTGCTCCCCATACTTGTAAGGATCATTTACCCAGTTTGACCAATCATCCTCTAAAGTTTGAAAACTGTTGTTAATATTTAGATCTCAGAATATTTAGCGTAAATGATTTTTAAAGTTCGTATCACTGTCAATTTCACCCTTGACCCACAAACCCTACAATCAAAGGAACCATCTTAAGGTGCATGTATCACATGAAAGTTTAACGGACAGTTTTATCAAAGAAAAGTTTACAGAGGAATGTGCATTGTCTCAATGACCACAATACAAGTAGTAATTATTTACTCAGTAAGACCAATCATCTTATAAAGTTTGAAGACTGTGGATGATTTAGATCTAAGGATATTTAGCAGCACATAATTTTGTTCGTCTGAATATATCATTCACCTTCTGTCAAATGCATAACTGATGGCACATTAAACATAAGTGGTAATCAGTATAAAGGCTATGAGACTGCAGCATTAAGATGTACACATTTTTCTTGCATATCGGATCGGTATTACCGGTGATTTTATCCGTGCCGGAAAACTCAGTCTGGCATTTCTCCTATGCCGCACGACTCTCATGAATTACTTGTGACGTAACGTTATAAACATTGTGACGTCACTTTTCCAAACACAACGTCTGCATATCTTTTTTTTTATTATGATAAAATGCATCATTTTGATAGGCTTGCATTTAGAAATATGCTTTAAAGTGCAAGACGGTATGCAAGAAAAATATTCTATCATGAGTCATCGTTCCCACCAAAACAGTTATCCTCGGTGACGGATATTTCGATCTGAACCGCATGCTCATGACATAAATTAGTATTCCAAAGTTGGAGTTGTTTGTATATACATAACTATGTTGACACTGTGAAGGGGTATTACATACATTTTACATGTAATGTATGTTTTGGAAAATCCTGAAGTAGCTAATAAATTGAAACCTCAATGGCTATGACTCTGCAGAATCTAGCTCAGTAGTGGCATGATTAAGCTTTAGTACTCATTTTTTATAAGTTATTTTTGAATTAAGATATGTAGAAAGATGTAAAATAATCTATATTTCTTCAAATTTTAATCTAGGTATTTAAGAGAACTATCGGTAATTAAGAACAAATTCAACAAACCTAACAGAGTTTGAGCACCGCCTCAGCCACACTTACAGGCAAAACAAACCTTAAATAAATAAATCTCAATCATGGTTACAATTTAGGAAACTAACCAGATGAGATCCGCCATTACTACATGACTGCAAGTATACAACCAGTCTTTTTAGATTTGACTTAATAAATTATCTAATGTTCAAATTAATTGCTTTATCAAGCTATTGAAATTACAAACTTCACACAATATAGAGGTGTTCAAAAATAAAACGACTGAAAAATATGTGTCGGCTGGTGTTACTGGCTGTACAAGAAGTCCACACGAGGTCAGTTTTGCCATCTAAGCCGTAGAAATCTGACTGATTCTTAAAAATGTATTATTTATTTTATACACAAATGATAATGGTACTTTTCTAGTGTTATTATACTACTGTATATTTAGATAACTAAGCTCTTTGCAGAACGTACTACTTACATGTTATTTATGAGTGTTAGGAATAAAAACGCTGTACTTAAACATGAGGTTTCTGGCAGTCTCTCTAGTAAAAAAACTACTTGTAATACTAAAATAAGTTTATTAATCAAGTGTGAGGGTTCCCACAAGTCAGATATATATCACAAATCTAATAAAACCTATTTGAAGTTATACCAGGATTACAATTCATTTATTTGTATGTGCCCCTTTCCCAAGTCAACGTCTATACTGGCAAGAAAGATGCAGGCGATCAGATTTACAAGCTTTTCGGTCAGTGACCAGTCAAAACCCACAAGGATCTACTGATCATGATCCGCATTTTTAGATAGAGAGTTGATGTTTATTTATTCAACTTGAGGTAGTATGAGTGGGTTTGTAAGCTGAGACGGGCAAACATAAGTAGGACGTGATAGAGGAACTAGATGCAAGCAGATGGAAATCTAAATATCCTAATCAGTATTGGTTCAACAAAAGGAAAATAACTATCTGACCCTCCCCCCTCACCACATATTTTAGCCAATTATATTTGTTTAATTATAATTTATATTCATTATGGTGTCATGCATACATTACAAACAGTATGAAATAATATACAAAATAGTAACTGCAGTATTCTATAACTGATACATGCATGTAACTGGTACAGGTGTTCCTACAAACATGTCACCCGCCACATCCTGCTAGTTCCATTACAGTGGCGCTCACGTATAACTTTGCAAAATGTTAGTGTATCGTTCGTGTATCGTGCATTTCGTTTGCATTCACCGTGTGTGTATCTTTCGTACATTCATCGTGCAACATTCAGATCGTGTATCGTGTAACGCATCGTTCGTTTCGTGTGATGAACGTTGCACGACAAGAATACTATAAATGTTTTCCGAGATAATGCGGCCGACAAATCGTGTAGAAAGTTTGCACGTTAGCGTAAGCATAAACGTGTATTATTTATAGTATTGCTCAAAGCTCGGATTAGATTATGTAAGAACTATTGATGACATGCAAAGAATCATTCTTTCAATTAACTAAACTATCTTTATGTTACATATTTTTCTTTTTCTCACGAGATATTTGTGAGAAGAAGATATGTTGACGTTATGCATATCGTGTAAGATTTACACCAGCTATAAAGAACAGGAACATTTATTTTAAGCATACATGTAAGAAGTAACGCTTACATTTGAAAGGTTATCCAACCACGATTTAATTTCAGTATAAATAAATATCTAATTTGTCTAATTAAATGTGCACGGACTTTCTACGTCTAGTTATTTAAGACCAAGTGCAAAAATGAGTTCATACGTTTTAAGGAGTATTTGGGTCACACAAGTATTTAATTATTACACGTTCAATCCCAATTTCTTGCACCTCTTTGATTAGACAGCTTTGAAATATTCCGACAGCCTACAAAGTGGCAGACGTGCAACACTTGATTTGTATGTCTGGATAATTAGGAAATTAGAGTTTAATTATAATTAGAATGTGTTCCGCTATTCAATTACTAATTATGTTATGATATGTTTGGTTTTCCTATCAATTAGCCATACTGGTTTGTCTATTTGTGGTAAAAGCTGTTCAGTCAAATAACCAATAAGGACGGATGCATTCCACTGAATGCACCGACTGCACACAAGGTCTTCCCCAATCTGTACAAAGTTAGTTTTCTCCTAGCATGTAATGTTATTGGTTTGTCCATTTTGTAATTTGAAGAGTTTCCTATTGGACGGCAAAGTGCCACTGATTTCAGGAGATTTGTTTTTGAAAGTTTTATATTTCAATTCACTACGTCATCCTTGGATTGTGGTTCGAATCCTGGCATATATTTCTGTGGGTGTGTATGTTATGTACCATCTGTACTTTTACTACTAGATATACATATATGAGCTGGGCACCATGCCATGGTTACTAGTGCCTGTGTTTCGGCATTGACTATAATATTTGTGTAATAATGTTGAAAACAACTCTGGTCTAGAATGTTTGATTCCATTGAGACCAGATGTGATAGTGAATCTGAAATATAAAGCAACTCTTTAGGTTGATGATGTAAAGACCAGCTCAATGCAGTGTTTTTTGCAATCAGTTCTGCTGTGTAAATTGAACAATAATTTGGCAATCTGTTTAATATGGTGACCTGTTTTGAAGGGATTACAATAGCAGAAGCTACTACACCAGAGTTTCTGGGTTTTCAGACGTATATGTGTGTGTGTAGATGACCAGAGTAATTATATCTACGTTCAATTGAGTTTCTTACTTTGCAAGATGCGGAAAGTATAATTTGTTCACTTTGTGTTGTAAAGGAGAGTCCTTCTTCTGGTTCAGTGAGAGTCTAGAGTCAACCACATGGTGTGCGTTCAGCAAACTTCATCCCACTTACATAACACCCTCAGCCATTTCCCGAGAAAAAAAACCCACACAAATCAGCAAAGGGTTCTTATGGCAGGACCTGACAAAATAGCCCTGCCCAAGGGTCAGATTGACAGGGTTATTGGCCCTAGCCTTATCTCTCACTCAGTATTTGAGAATCTGTTCCTGGAGCCTCAGTCTAAAAGGCAGAACCCCAAGCTCAAGTTGAAGCGGGTAGGCAGGACTGAAAGATAATGCACCTAGGGCCAACCGGGGGGCTTTATTTAAGATTGTATCGAGCTATTTAATGAGACGCAAACTAGCTAGTCAGTCAGAGACACGGCCCATTTGTCTTTGTGACAGCGAATGGAAATTTTATTCAAATCATTCAGATGTACTCATATATCTAATTATATTCTGAATATTTAAAAGGATTACCAGGGTTACCCTTAACACAAAGGTAACATTTTGTGTGGCTTAGACTGTTTTTAACTCATTTTGTAAAATGTAGTTGATTCGTATTTGCACATATCTAATAAACAAATTAGTAAATCATATCCCCGATGTGTTGCTTTAGTGCAGGCGTACATTGTTGCACTTTAGATAATGTGGTGAAAATAGTAGTTTAGATATTACATGTTATTCACACGATATACGCAAGTGTATCGTAAATGTTACGTTCCGGCTACTGTATAAGTGTTCTTAACTGGTAACAACACAAATTTATCGACCATACCTAATTTGACTAATTTCGAATAAATATTTGAAAAATAAAATAAGCGGCATCTAAATAGCCGAGTGAAGATGTAGCTACCAGTGAGCATGCTATTACATCTCGCAATTGTATAAATCTTTTACGAAATTAGACAAATAATGACATTTGGCAGTAAAAAGATATGTGCAGGCCGCTTTTCAGTGTCATTAAAATATAAGATATTTGAAGACAAGGCAAACTATGTTAACAAATTGTTATCATTTATTTGTCACTTGCTCAAACTTTATTTTAGAAGCAATGCTTTTGCAATGGCGTCAAGCAAATTATACATCTTTCGATTAAAGGGAGATACCCTATAACTGATGTCAAACTAAATAACCTTCAAAACCTCCAAAACATAATTAATATAATTTTTGTAAGAATCATAACTTAACCTAAGAGTTTCAGCTATGCATTCCAGTCATTATCGATATAATTAGCGTTTTAAAATATACCGCAGTACCATAAACCATTCATTCTAGCATAAAATGTGCTGTTTTTGCCCATTTTGCCGGTGTTTTAACAGGAGAAAAAACGTATGTTAA
>JAUMHA010307804.1:0-14592 GCA_032359765.1 Saxidomus gigantea | reverse complement strand
CGAAAACTGGCCACATGATAAAGACCCCTTGATTTTATACATACAGTAGGCATGAAGATGTCGACCGATTAAAAAAACAACTTAATAATAATATACGAAACTTTACTTTAGTGATCTGTTCAAACGCAGTTATGAATAGTTGCTTTAATGTATCACTCTGGTTAATTTTGTGAAGTTATTTCACGCTTAGAAATCGAGGGAGTTGAACATCGGGCGTAGAGAAATGTTTTTATGCAAGAAACCCGTAGTTTTGTTTTCATAATTATACGACACTGATAAGCTAGACATGATAGGTACATTTTAATTTTCAGATATGCAAAAAGGTATAACCACAAAAGAAGGGGAAACAATACTATATAATCAAACTACCCTTCAACAGGCTGTCGAAAAAATATAATCCGGCGTATATCGTATTTCGCGTGTGTCTAATTTTCGTTATATTCGCGAGCAGAAAAAAATCTTTAGAATCAGCGAAAATTTATTAAAACATAACCCGAAATTATAAGTTCCACATGTATGTTACATCACGATTAGTACATTATTTAACATGCGCTGTATAATTATCATATTAAATATGGTGTCAGTTATTTACCTTACATACATGAAAGCAATATCAGGACAGGTGTTAAATACTAACCTCTAAAGATAATCTGAGCATTAAAACAGTTGAAACCTGTAAAAACTATCTCCGCGAAAGTCATTATCGATGCGCCATAAAATCATTCAAACATTGAGTTACATTTTATTGGCAAAGTATCGGTGGTGTGTAATTCAAAGTGATGATTAAAAATGCATCATTTTAAATAAGAAAACTTATTTGATCTTATAACGAAAAATACATACAAGTATGGACAAAGATCCTAATTGATAATTATGAAGAATGTCAGCAGAATACGGGTGCCACCACCGAACTTGGGAAAAAATGCTTAAAACAATCTGATTAAATGTCAACTGATTTTTTATGAAGCTGCACATACTTTATAAGTACGCGTACGCATAAAACATCCTAATTATTGACAGATGTTAGTAAGTAAGTGAGTAAGTAATTAAGTAAGTTTTATTCGGTAAATGTGTACATGACATGGCAATGACATATTGATGATAATAATACAAAATTTATAAAAATCATTTTTTTTAAGCAGACTAGAAGTATGACATGACATAAATATATGACAAATATAAATATATGAGCCATGTAGTGTCCACCAATACCAGGGATAACACAAAAAAGGAAAGGATTCCTCTTATTCCCATTGTGGTCCCTGCTATTGGATGATGTCATGATGACTTAAACTGCAGCATAAAGTAGCTAACCAAGCGATACATGATAAATATTCATACGAAGTATTGAAAGGAAAAACATCAATATGAACAATGCAAGCCACAATACTTATTTAAACATGCAGTGAACGTGTCAAAACAACATAATAAATTGAAAATACAAGGTTACTGTCTTCTGCTAGCAATTGATATAGGGCAAGAATGATTTCTGTGGAGTCTGTCCAACTGTCCAAAATGAATTAGTTCAAGGCAAATAGAATAAATCTGTTAATAATGTATTTCGACGTTTTCGTTTACTTGTTCAGAATATATCATGTTCTCAACTTAGGTTGAGTTTTCCAGATTCAGCGTTTGTGACAAACTACTACTAGTACTATGCGGCAAATATTCACTATAGGGTATACAACAGTAACAAAATGATATGTCCATAAAACACATATTACTTGTTTTGTATGCTCAGATGACAATTCGGATCTGGTCAAATGAAGAAGTCATGATAAAAAACTGTACGAAAAAGTTTTTAAAAATTCTAATAAAGGCTTTAAAACAGAACAAATAAAGGAAAAAAGATTACAATTTATCTATTAGAGTATATTGCTAGGGCATTTTGGGTCGTTCTTCTATGTAGTATTTCAGTTCTGGGAAGGACTTGTTAAAGTAACAAAATGAAACGCACACACTTTGGGTAAGACAAAAAAATTCCTACCAGTGAAAATATATGCTACACACAAACAATAAAATATATACTTTTTTAACCAGTCAGTTTGTCTGTTCAATAATATCTCTCTTAAGATACCTCAAAATGGACACAGGAGTTTGTGGCATTTCCGAAGCATCATATCTCTGTCTCCATTTACAACAAGAAGCAACTAGTAGGACTTCCCTCCACCAGGGATTGAAGATAAAAAGCTTGCATCAAGCCAGAAAATATTGCCCCTTGCATCCACCCATTTGACCAGGACAAAGCCTCTCCGGCAAGATATATATTGTTCGAAGGCTTGGTGAGGATTGTCATACACTTCATGTACTCGAAATGTTTCAGACAGGCAAAGGCTCCTTGGGCAGTTGGGTCGCTGTACCAGGCATGAACATTTCCTACTTCAAACTCTTCCTTTATTTCAGGATGAATTCTGCTGATCTGGTTGACCGCACTATCGATTGCAAGTTGTTTAGTTTCTGAACACTGTATCAAGGCATCATCTTCCCAGGTATAAACCAGCAACACTCCGCGTTCGTCATCGGCAATCCCAGACCCATCATAGTCGGGGTAGTGTAACTGACCAATCGGTAAATTGGTCTTACTGAACCCTCCTTGTCCAACCTCTTTCTGCCAGAATCGTGTCTTACACTGCACTGCAACCCTTGAAGATGCAACATAAGTAACACATGCAAGAATGTTTTGTTGTTCCAGCGACAAAGGTAATGCTAATATTCGCAAAATGTTGAGCGGTAGTGTCAGAATAACTGCATCCCCAATGTAAACGCCTTCAGTCCCTGTTGTTTTGTTTATACCGGTGACCTTAACTTTTCCTACCTCGATATTTTCCACTTTTTTTACCATGAACCCAAACCTGATATTCTTTGACAGATCCACATGTTTGTTCCATCCGTTAATATTTTTTTTGACAAAAGCCTTAGGTAAATTGTCCATTCCAAATACTGGTGTGTACATCGGATCCTTCCACCATTCACCAAGTTCTTCTCGTAGGTACGAGACGAGACTACGACTGAACATCGGTGTATATGTTGATACCTATCCGAAATAACATTATTCAATTCAATAAATGTTAACTTTATTAGATCTAAATAATTATTCAAATTAACAATTATTTTGCTATATAAAGATTTTTGGATCAAGCTTATAGCCAACAGTCCTAGTGTCTATCTGCAATGCATACCTTGTATCCTTCAATGGCTTCTTCGGGCCAGGGTCTTAGCATCGGGTACTTATCAGGCGGATATAAAGAAGATCTCAAGAATTCTTCAACAGACAGCTTGCTCCATTTGTCTATCCACTTGTGCCATTGTTCCTCAGATGGGTTATTTCCTAACTCAGCCTTGACTTGATCCATAGTACGTTCGTGGTAGTCCACTAAAACAATAATATGGATACGCATAGAAAACATTCTCACCGAGAACTAATTGTCATGGATGGACATATATGTTGCTTTCCTCACAGAAAAACAATTTCGTTTGACCGAATATGGTTCATTAAACTCCCCGCAGCGGTTAGTTACCTTATAGTATACAGTAATTTCCACACTCCCCGTGGTAGAGTGGTTATAGTCGCTGACTTGAAATCACTGTAACCTCTTATAGGTTAAGAATCATGGGTTTCGAGCCCTGCTACTAACCTCTTTATGTGAGAAAGGAGGATAGGAGACTAGTACTGGTTGTTCCTAGGAACGATGTATATGTGTTAATTTATCAAACAAAATACTCTTATAACGGGCGTTAAACTAACACAACAATTTGTCTTTTCATTTGTCAAGGCTTGATAAATGGCATACACAACATAATTTTTGTTTTATATGTGCAACATAAAAAAGCAAAAGCAAAGGAATCTAGGATTGATGATTTTAAAGTATTGAGAAACGGAAGTATGATTACTCTATATACATTTTTGCATGAACGGATAGATTACTTGATATATTGCTGTAGACGTACTTACGTATTCCATCAATGTTTAGGGTGCTTTTTAGTTTTCTGGTCAAGTTTGCATCCCAACCTTCCCAGAATTTTGTGCTGTAATGTCCGTTCCTCTTTACCCAGTCTGAAGACGAAGAATCTACGGTTAACTATCTCGCACCTAACTAACATATCGTCCGTTTCCTTAATAATCATTCTTACAATTTGCCTGGTCTTATCCGGACATATCAGCAATAACAGACAGATGTGTACAACATGAAAAATGTTGATAACATATTCGGATGACTCAACTAGAAATTTACCTTTCATTTTGATAGGTTCGTTTCCATAGATATACATGTACCCATTTTCGTTGTAGTTCTGAAATTTTCTGGTCTCTATCTTGAATAAATCTATGTAGTGCTTTGTTAGAAAATGGTTATATGGAAGTCTCATGGCTCCAGCTGAAAGTTTCAGTAGTAAGAATATGTGTGGTTAAAGATAGGAGTCACATTATACTATAAAATCGGAAATTAATAACCAAATTACAAATTACTTATTTATTTGAAAAAAAACTTTTTATAGGCACTGCAATGGGATCATAGCAAAAACAATTATTAATCACAGCACTCAAGTGCTGACAGCAAGTGGCTCATAGACACCATGAGTCCGGTCCAAATCGGTTTTTGGGCTACAAACCCGCGTTGTATTTATTACAAATAACACCCAAGATTGAACGGTTCTGTAGCACGTATGTAACTTTAGTTCCGAGTCTGAAACACACTGAACATTTCAGAATTTATATTTCTAATTAAATCTGTGAAAGGAATCAATATTTCCCGTGAGGCTACTTGTTAACGCCGGAGCATAGCATTTCCCACAATCAAACACATTTTAAAAAACATAATTAATTTTCAAATGTTACTAGTAAAGTAAGGATTGTTTTCGATATTTCAACTTAATACCGGTATGACATAACCGAGTTCGTAAAACATACGTTACTTTCTCTGACATTGATAAGCGATAAAATTGGCCATAAACATAAAGAAGGAAAAACTATTTAAATTGTAATACAACAAGTATATTAAAAACTAATTCAGTAACTACGAAATAAAAAAAATTGTATCACATGTCACTTTACGGGCACCAAACTGATTCGATATACAAGATATCAAATAACTTCCAACGGCTTTAGCTGGATAATTTATTCAGCTTTACACATATGTATTTTATTTTTAAATCATACGAGTGCATTTTACAAAACAAATTTGTATACTCACCGTATATTTTATGCGATCAATTTTAAGATTGTCAATGCTTTTTGCGAGCGTGTGATAAATGGGGCCATAAAACAAGTCACGTGTAACAGCGCCTGCCAAACGGCATAAATCAACATAATATCGTTTTTTTACAGACACGATTATCTATATCATAAGGAAGATGTGAAACCTGACTTGTTACTAATTTAGGTAAAAGGGAGAATTGCTATTCCTTTGACTACATATACCAAACTTTAAGTTTACCATTTTCTATCTGATCGATTGCGTGATTACATTACAGTTAAAATATAAGAGCCTATTTATAATAGCCATATAATATGTGCATTACATATAATACAAGCTTTATCAAGCGTGGTTATACTAAGTGTCTATAAATTTTGCAGTTCAAAGATTTGTTTCTATAAATTTGTCCACCAGGTGACTGGTGTTCGTTCAAATCCATTTTTACGGCCATATTATGAAGATTTGCTTCTATTTATTTTGCCGAAGTTCAAGTTTAGACAAAATCCTCCGGCGGTTCAGATTGTCGGGGTTTCAAAATTTGCAGTACAAAAGCACTCCACTTGCTAAAAAGCTGTTTTTCTAATTCAGCTTTTCTTTTTATGACTTATAATATCGACTCATATCTACTTCTTCAACATTTAGCATTAAATTAAATTGCAACACTTAAGATCTGACATCACTTGCTTTTTTATTCGTATCTTTTACTCACCCAGGCAAACGGGTGATTAAAAGCATGGTACATGTATGAAAAAAGTATATACCTTCAGCGTGGATACCATCATGGAAACCTTCTCTGAATGTTTTAACTCGACCACCAACACGGGATTGGACCTCCAGAATAGTAACCTGTGTATTAAAAAAAACTGAACTTACACTACGCGTTTATGTCTCTTCTTGGATTTGTTTTACATAACACAAACATCCATTGGGAGTTCATAAGAAAAATGGATGGGACAAAGCTATCACGTTATGAGCTAAGTCACTCTTAAATACAGCAAATATACTTCACTGAAGGTATTTCAAAGTACAATAATAAAACTGTAACCTCTCCCAGAAACCTTGCACATCGAATGCGCTGTAATTATTAACTTCGAAAAGAAAACTCATGAACTTAAGTGCAATCAGCTACAGTGTTTAAGACTTAATTGGAATCGAACAACACTTTCTGAAATAAGATACATACAGCGACTTATATATACATATTAAAAATGAGTCGTTTGTAAAAAAATATTTCCTTATATATGATTGTATTTTTACCTCATGACCAATTTGAGCTAGTTCATAGGCTGATGCAAGACCCGACATTCCAGCACCCACAATTATTATTTTCCGTTTGTCTTTCTCGCTGACTTGTTGTCGATATAGTTCGTCGGTATCAGGTTTACCATGCTTCTTAGCGTAGGCATAACGTAATCCACCGTCGGTAATCCATCCCATAAATTCACGATAATTATTATCTTGCTGAATTCCTCGATCTTCCAACTGAAAAACATTAGTGTCAAAATCTTAATTGAAACATAATTGATACATCCTTGTTCTGTTCTGTCTCTTTTAATTATCAGCTTTGCACAATTGTGTTACAAAGAAAGCATTGATATCCTTTAAAAAGAAAACTCTTTTCACAATTGCTAGTGTAATATTTCGAAATCGTACGTACATTTTCAGCCATGGTGTAGACAGGGTGACAACGTTATAGCAAATGAACCTGTTACATAGTTCTCAATTATATAGATCTACAACATTGAAAGCAATTTTAGACGTCTTTAATCATCGTACCGTAAATTTACATAATTATGACAAAAACCAGTTATCTTCATATTAACTTTAATAACACTTATTTACGTAAACCAAATATAACCCTATTCAAAATGAACATATTTAGTTGAAAATTCAAGATATTTAGAATTCAAAATAATAAGCTGAAAATTCAAGATAATAATTAAGTTGTAAATTCAAGATAATAAGTTAAAAGGCCAAAATATCAAAGTGAAAATTGAAGGTAAAAGATATCAAACAGGTTAGGTAAATATTCACGTCTTGTAATAAGTAAGTAAGAGTGGTGTCCCTTGAACCAGGGAAGTCAATCTTGACATTTTACAGTAAGACAGTAAGAGTGTTGTCTCATGAAACAGGGGAGATGAATCTTGACGTCTTAAAATTGATAGTAAATGTGATGTCTCCTGAACCAGGGTAGATGAACCTTGCCGTATTATAGTTATTCAGAGTAAGAGTGATGTCCCATGAAACAGAGGAAGTAAATCTTGACGACTTAAAGAAGTAATTATTGGAGCGATGTTCCCTGAACCTGGGGTGATAAATAACTCCATAATGCAACCATGTGACAATTTTAAAGTGATATTATCCTACAAAGAGACCATATTATTTTTTAAATTAAGAAACATTCCTTACAACGAGTAGATTTTTTTTCAAAACTTTAAAAGTGAGTTAAATGTATGAACAATAATAAATGATTAAGTGTTCACGAAGAATATATCAAGAAATGTCTGGTTTACGTACGGCGAGCTAAAATTTTATATAGCGACGTTTTTAAATGTGATGATTTTCAAATCCTCACATTTAGTGTTCACAGTTTTTGACAAGAGAAGGTTCTACTTTTAAAACCGAACTACCTCTCAATTCTAAATAATCATTGAGCTTGACCACATCTCATATTTATTAGAAAGTAACACAAACAATCAGCAGTTTTGGTGTTGGTATGATTGCAAATACTTCTACTCTTTCAAAGATAAGAATTTGTTTTGACAATTTATCATAAAAAAGAATTTAGTTATTCTTTTAAAGATTAATGTGAATGGATTGTAAGTACTTCTAAAACGTTCCACAGATGCAGCATTATCACTCTCGTAAACGTGACACGGGTGGGATTTTCCGTGGTACGGAAGGGACATACCAAGATAGCGGACGGAGATGACGGTAGAAGGTAGGAGTTAAGCAGCCAGTTGCCGAAGTCCGTCTAAAGTTATTGACCTGTTAATGCCAATGTGACAAGTTAAGAGTTGTCCGGTTTCTAACTTAAACATTACACGTAAACAAATTTAATTATCCATCCCTTTGTTAAATTTTGAAGGATTCGGTTAATTTTTAATTCATTTAATGGCTGATCATAAGCAGACTTTCAAATTCCCTTATAATACCTCAGTACGTCACAAAACAACGTCATAGACACTAAAGATTATTGAACTTGTCGTTCTCCATATTGTTCTGAGAAACCACAAGACAGTTCGTACGAATGCAGGTTTGTACTTTGAAATGTTAATAAATCGTTTCATATACATTGCTTAAATTGGTTTTTTCTTGCTTATCACTCCATACGAAAACTCATTCTTCTACTCAATCAATGCTCCGTTGATATACGTACCATTCATTTTCGTAACAAGAGCCGTTATTGCTTACCCTAAAATTTTGAATAATTTTTGCGTTGGGTACAATGGCGGGGTATTCCAAGTATATATTGGCTTGTCCGTTAATATCAGTTTCTATTTACGGATCATTGGCCAATCAAACGGCTGTAAATTTCCTATAAGATAATATATATTATTAAGCGTTGGAATAAAATAAGCTTTCCACTAAGCACTTCATGTTGTATAGGCAGCGCTTACCTTTCTAACACGAGAAATGCCACCAAAACTATTTTAGTAACATATGTTGTAGGTTTCTATTAAAAGAAAAGAATACTGATGCAACTGAATGAATAATATCACTCTAGTCCGGGCCGCTACTT
This sequence comes from Saxidomus gigantea, assembly GCA_032359765.1. Lineage (NCBI taxonomy): Eukaryota > Metazoa > Mollusca > Bivalvia > Venerida > Veneridae > Saxidomus > Saxidomus gigantea. Next base: position 5,658 of record JAUMHA010307804.1, on the reverse strand, counting down.
TGCGTACTTATATCTATTAAAGATGAAAATAATACATCACTCAGCATTTATAAAACCATTACAGTGAAAATAAGGTGGCATGTTTATCAGTTAATTATTGCGAAGACGCTAGCAACCTCGGATTACGCATACTTATAATTGCTTCAACAAGACTGCTTTATAATGCGCACTCGATTGGATTCAGTTTTTCACACTTGCAGAAGTTGCGTCCCATCTGGTTACAAATCAACCGTTACGTCCCAGCTGGAGCCATTTTTTAAACAAAATACGGAAATTCCCACCCGTGGCGTGGTGTCCCACCTCTACCAAGTACGTCCAAGCGGGGTCCATTGTCAGTATAGAGTTATAGGAAAACCCAGTGTCTTGCTAATAACCAGCGACTATCTAAGCAATCAGTGACTTTCCCTAGCAACCAGTGACTTCCTCTTTGAACAAATGACTTCCTTAGCAACCATTGACATCTCCTTGAAATAAATGACTTCCTATACAGCCAATGACTTCCTTAGCAACCAGTGTCTTCCCCTAGGAACTAGTGACTTCCTCAGCAATCATTGACTATCTAAGCAGCTACTTACTCCTTTTAGCAACAAGTGACGTCATAAGATAAGTGCGCTGGTACTCAGGTGAGCGATATGGGACCATTATGGTCCTCGTGTTCATAAATTTACACAAAGATAAATCTTTTAATTTGTGTAAACCTACCAGTTAAATATTTATGAATAATAATTAATATAGCTTGGTTTTTATTTCGCAGCAAATGGTCCTTTTCCGTTTGCAGATTTCTCAAATGCACGTGGTCATTAAAGCAAAAACTAGGACTTGTTAGTGAATACGGCCCCTGGGACACATAAGATGATAGCAAACCTGTATAACAAGATTTTTATCCAACGCCTAACAAACGGGGAACAAATAAGAAAAGAAGAGGACCTAAATGACCGTATATCGCTTACCTGGAATTGATTTGTCGTTATGACAGGAATAAGGATAATATTTGTGCCAATAAATAAATGAGACAACCATGCACTTTCGGAGAAACTGAATTCATAGGTTTCTGTATGGAGTATATATATATAAGGTACTACGCCCACATGTCGGATTACTTTCAGTTCAGCAATCAGGTTCGCGACTTTTCAAGTACAAACACACAGAGAAACCAATCAAAATATGTTTTTTATCCTATCATTTTTGTTTTGTCGTTTACAAGTTTATGATGTATTTCTTGCATAGAAATACTGCCCAAATGAATAAATTGAATAATTATAAACAAACAGCAAGGCATCATTAATATCGAAAACTGCCTGAAAAAAATATTGGTAGAATTTTATCTTATGTATTGATTGTTATATTCTGGTTATCTGGGCTTTAACCAATCACATCTCTTCTTATACATTTAGGTCAATAGTATTAGCGTGGTTTAGATAACACATTACATAAATTAATTATCTACCCATTCTTAGATTTTTCAACAAATTGTGTGATTTTAGTATAACGTACGTTCATAGTTCTAGAGCCTTTGGGAAGTTGATACACCCATGTTTCCTACTGCAGCGTTCACATTGTAAGAAAATCATCCACAGTGTGAACAATTAACGATCATTTGTTGAATAGCGGGTTGCTTTCGGCCGCTCGTAGCAAAGCGTGATCATCATGCCCTTTCAAGTTCAGATCAGCAGACATTCATATGTCAAACACTTGAAATCCCCTGTAAGAGACATTGTCCAGTTTAATTTCCAGTACGGTCTGTGCCCCCTTGACTTTATGATGCAGACAAGTTTCATAGGGAGTAACATTGCTACATTCCAGCCAGAGTTTTTCTTGGTTATTTTAGTTGTTGTTTTTGCTATTGCCTTGTCAGTCAGTGCTAAATCTGCGGAACATGAGGTGGTGAACCATCACTGGTTGAACGTCCGGGTAGATACATTTAAATCATCCTTACAAAGATTACTTACCGGGCAACATCCTCATGCATACTCAAGTATCGGTGAAGGCTTAAAGGTTTTGGGTCAAGGAGGAATCAGAAAGCCGTACTGGGGAAGAATGGTCTGAACTTGTCGGCACATGGTAAGATGAAGCTATATCACAATATCCGAGCTGCCATTGTCTTTGCCAGGAACCGTATACTATTCAACTAACTAGCCTGGTTTGTTCGCTAAAGATGCGTATGGTATAATTTTGTACTGTTCTTCTTTGACAATACATCTATGATAAGTCTGCGTAAGATGTGCTCTTGAAAAACATAAGAGAGTATAGCATTATTCAAGATTTTATGTCATTATTCTGTCTAAACAGAATGCCGTAATTGATCCTTTTTCTTTAGTGAACGGAAACCAAATGTACAAATGTTTTTATTGATTAATGATCGTTGGTCGCTAGTTAACCAGACGGGCACTTATCTGTACTTCTGCTCTTTGCTATGCCTGGCCATAAGGAGCATTTTTCTATTCTGTCTTAGTTTATAATTTCGATACTGATTATGGAATAAGCAGTGTATTAATTCACATTGACAGAGATGTTCTTCCCTGTCGTAGTAGGTTCACGTACCATGAACATAAACCTTTAATGAAAAAGTTTAGTTTGTTACCAGTTTTTAGTCAAACTATTGCTAGCAATTTCTTCATGCAAAAGTAGTGAAGTTCCTATATGCCAGAAATCTTATTTTCAGCAATGTTCTCTTGCCATGGGAAGCAGATGCTATCATATCCAGGTTCATTTTTCCTGACAGTAGTTTCCTGCCAATAGTAGCAGTGTGTTTTCCTGTCACTATTTTAGTATTTCCTGTCAGCGTTTCCTGCTAACAAAAGCAGAATTTCCTGCCAACCCGTCTGGCAAATTTTTTTCCTCCCAAATAACTTGATTCGTAGCAGTGTATTACTGATAGGTGCGTACAGTCTATGTTTTTATATTATTTCACATTGTTTTCCCTGCCACAACGGCAAAGTCTGTTTGTACAAGACACTTTATCTGGTAGTGCCATTATGATGAGCGTCAAGTTTTAACGTACTTTACACGATCCATTTCTTCAGATGCGTCGCTCAAAGAGATCAGTCAATCCAAAACTACATCCGGACTTTTTGTGTACAGATAGCAACAAAGCTTCCACCAAACTGAACATAGCTGCTAAGACTGTGTTGCGTAAAGACAGATATAGACATGCTACATAGCATGCTGCAGTGACAGATACCACTGCCAAAGTAAAGCAAGGGCTTCGACAAGTTCCAGTCAAAGAAGTAGACTATAAAAAAAATGGAACACCGTCAAGACTCATCATTGACCTTTCTTCCTCTATATCAGGCAACTATTCTGAAAGGAAATTTGACTCTGTGCAGTCTTCTGAAATTGACTCTTTGTCTTCGTACACAGAAAGCTCTTCCCATGAAAATACTTCAGTTCTCAGGAGAAAACGTGCAAAGGCGCCATCAAGACGTCACGGTAGTTCAAAGAAACAAAAATACAACAGCCAGCTGACTTCAGAGTCCGACACAGATGAAGACTCTTCTGATTCAGACGATAACCTACTAGAATTGCGCAAGAACCAGTCCAGGCACATGCTAGGTGAAAATAGTAATTCATTCAGTACACGAACTGCTATTTCGGATATGATTCCTTCATAGTTAAAAATAATAATTTCGGCTAGCAAATTCATTGATTTCGCTTTACTGTTAAATTTCTATAGTAATTCCAATTCATTGTCCCTACAATTAGATAATCAGTCTAAGATAAGTTTAGTAGCAAATAAGAGGCAGAAGGTGCTTCGCATTGAGGCATGGACCTTTGTTGCCGTTTATGCAGTGCAATTTTCCGCGGAAACCCCCGCGCTTAAGAAATATGGGGAGATGGTGCGCGATATGGCTGCAATACGACCAGGAATTTCGGCTTTGACAGACTATGACCTAAAGTTTAGGTCTTTGAGGGAAACTAAACCTTGCCCTGGGATCAGATTCATTATGAATTCTTGATTATGGTCACCACTTCGCATGCTCATACTCAGTCTTCCAATTTTCGTCCCTTTTGGGACTATGGTAACAGAACAAGCTTGAACAGACACTCCTTCCGGCCTAACCGCAGACAGTCAACTTACCTTGAAAATACCAGCTGGGTTTACAACAAAAGAGGTATCTGCCACCGTCCTCAGTGCCCAAAACCCCCACGTATATGGCTTCTGCAGAGGTAAACATGTCGATTCTCAATGTTCATACAACAGTCAAGAACATGCCCAACAACAGAGACAACATCTCAGCCGAACCAAAACTTCTCAAGTGAATACACCCACAGCACCCGCCCCAAAGAAGTGAAGGCGGTTTTTCTTTTCACCCAGTTTCGCAAAAACTTTGTCATTATATTGTTATGGTATTTTCAATAATAAATACCTTTTTTCAAACTCATTTGGTGCTTACTGAGTTATACAGCAGGGCATGGTCTTCCTTTGTCCGTGTCCAGAAAACCAATAAGAAGATTAATATAAAACTACACTCAACAAAATTCCTAATCGGTCAGTTTATATAGTATTATAATTTTTCTAATAATGCATGTATTCACATTTCACATACCGGTATTTGAACGGATAATGTAGTAAATTATTGACTTTTTAGCCGGCTCGCGATGAAAGTAATTGAATTAGCCATGTTGACCATTATAGCACGTTTTGCACGTGCGGGGCTTGAACACCTATTTGCACATTATTGAAGTGACCGTTTAGGAATTTTGTTGAGTGTATATTAATGTCGTTTTTATCTTTCTTGTAATTTGAAATGTAGAACTCATTTCAAATGCACATGTAGTAATTTGAAATCTTTTTGTTTTATAAATACCGTTTTAATTCTATTTTAGGCACCTAAAAATGTAAACAAGAGCACCGTCTGCGGGTGCCGGACGCTCATCTGATTTTATCCCTTTAAGTATATTTATCACCATTTTTTAAGTAACAGTGTCCTTGACCCTGACCCAGAACACAATACAACAATAGGTTTTCATAATAATAACTAGACACTAATTTTGGTCACAATAATTCAATTGCAACTAAAGCAATTGTTTTGAACATTTGTGCCAAGTTACATCAAAATCCCTCCGTGCATGAAGAGGAAATGCTCCGGACAAAGATATTCTTGAGTTTGACCTTTAAAGTGTGGCCTAGTCCTTAGACCTAGGGACCTGGTTCTTGCGCATGACACTCCTTCTTATAGTGGTGAACATTTGTGCCAAGTAACATAAAAATCCCTCCATGCATGCAGAAGAAATGCTCCGGACAAAGTCATTCTTGAATTATTCTTGTATCTGACCTTTGGTCTCTAAATGTGACCTTGACCTTGGAACTAGGGACCTGGTTCTTGCGCATGACACTCTATCTCATAATGGTGAACATTTGTACCAAGTGACATCAAAATCCCTCCATGCATGAAGAAGATATGCTCCGGACAAAGTCATTCTTGAATTTGGCCTTTAACCTCTAAGTGTGAGCTTGACCTTAGACCTAGGGACCTGGTTCTTGCGCATGACACTCCGTCTCATGATGGTGAGCATCATCTGTGCCAAGCTATTTAAGAATCCCTTGATCCATAGATAAGTTACAGCCCGGACAAGCTAAACTCGGACGGACGCACGCACGCACGCACGCACATACACCGAACAGCCATTTGGACAACTATATCGAGCTTTTGCAAG
>JAUMHA010307693.1:0-14592 GCA_032359765.1 Saxidomus gigantea | reverse complement strand
GAAAATAAAAAGTGGTGATAATCCAAGAACTAGGTAAAGTGGAGCTATGGTTCTTGTACATTGCACTCCCCTTAGCTGTGTTCTATCACTGTATGAAGTTTCAAGCTATTCCATTTAATACATTTTGAGTTACGCCCCGGACAAGATAATTCAATAATGGGAGATAGTTAATAATAAGGCTATATAATGTTATGGTTCTTGGGGACTTCACTTCACCTAAATGTCCTCTCTTATTGTATGTAAATTCAACAAATGTCCTTCAGTACTTAAAAAGTTGAGATCCGGACAAGAAAATGTAACAAAGGGGGGTAATTAGAAATTAGCCAAGTAGAGTTATGGTTCCTCCGCACTGCACTTACTCTTATTCTGCTCTATCACTGAATTAAGTTTCAAGTAATTTCCTTAACTATCTTTGAAGTAGAAATGGGGACAGACAGACGGTCGATTTCTATATACCATACGAAGTTTCTTCTTGGCCTTACAAATAATTGATTTGTACTATTTGTCAATGTTCTTTAAATGCCATTTTAACTGCATAACAGTTGCAATTACAATATGATATACAGTCTTGAGAAAAACTCTAAGATTATTCAGTTGTCAGCAATTCAAAGTCTACGTCCGAGTAAGTTGCAAAACTCTAATAGCACTCATTTGTTATGAGGCCCATATTGCGGTATGGATCTATATTTAGCGAGAAGAGAATTTCATTTACCTTATATACATATTGCCGTCTCCTGTTTTACTGATGAGTGCATGATGTTTCTTCTACGAGTTCACAAAGAAGTAATATGAAATTTTTCAAAGTCCATTACAAATCATAAAAAAATAAACTTACCAAGATCAGAGTCCGATTCTGTTCCATCACTAAAAGCCGCTGCTTCAACGACAAGAGAAACATAAAATTTATTTACTACTGGTAAATTGTTTATATTTTCAATATTGCTAGAGTGCATTGCACAATATAATGTTGTTGTTTTTTATTTAATAAATGTCGCTGGACTCTTTGAACTTGCAGGTTTTTTTCCAGGCCTATGAAATGAAATACTATATAAGGGTGTTCCCCAATTCTTAATTTGATTACATATTTTGTAAGATTTTTTAACAGCTTTCTTCATTGTGTTAATCTTCTATGATACCAAATGACAAGTGTAACAATTAAATTAAATCTAATGTACACTTACTTCGTTTTTATTTTAAAAACCTCAAATGACAAATGTAAAAATGCAAATGTCTTACACACACGCCAGATACAACTTATTCCAAGCAATAATACTGAATTAAAATGTAACATCTTCACATGTTGCTCTATTCATCATCTGTTGCTATGCTAAATCGTCTGATTTTTAAACAGTCTAGAGAAAGGGGTCGTTCAAGAAGTTCCGTGTATTATTTAGAGAAGATATGTATACAGCGTTAACCCGACAATCTCTTTTTTATGTTAACAGACACCAAATTAATTTACATTTTCAAAAACGCCCTTCGCCTGTAGATCACTTTCGATAAATGCTTCAAATTTATACGCCACTGCCACTGTTTAGAATTATATCATGATAAGCCAATCGGTATAAGTATGCTAAATATGTGAGGACCGGAAGCAGGCTATTTTGTCTAGGGAACATGTGGACCTACACTATGCATTTGATTGCTGATTGGCTGAAAATAAGTTGATGCATACGGGAATAGTTCTGGATATAAACTAAAGCTGAAATATTTGGAATTTGTCAAATATTTCTCCCGGAACATTGTTTTAAAGTCAATCAATAGCTGGCTCTTCACGTTTGTAAGTTTGTACTTATATCAACACCGAACTTCTGTATTATTATGAAGACCGGTTTTCCGCGATTCAACATTTCATATGCTTTAAATTCGTTGTTCTTAAGTACGAACGGTCCTTTTTCGCTATTCACAGCGACCATCTTGTCAACAAAACAGCTGTACGCGTACGTTCGCGCGTGATCAGGAACAGTAACTCTTGGGTCGTCTCCAAAGTCGCTAAAACAGCCATATTATTTGTTTGGACTGTGGATTTTACTGTCGCTTGTCGCTTGTCGCTTGTCGCATAAAACAGGGTATCATCAGTGATTCATCAAAGTGTTTATTCTCACATGTTGTTTGCTTAATCAATAACCTTCGTTAAATAAAGATATGGTAACTATTATGTTAAATACAGTCTAATTACGTAGAAATATACGTCGGGCGCAAAAATTAAGGTTGCATATGATGTTGAGTCGCTAAAAACAAGGGATTATTAACACCGTGTCCAATCGTTACTGGTTGATGTGTTGGAGGGTACTCTGGGGTAACTTTTACTGATCACACTGTTTATGGACTACACTTGTCGAAAATGCCGACACACGGGTCGTCCACAGGGTAGTTAAGCCTTTATTAACTGTACTTGCATCCATTGAACAAACTAATTATTATCATGTTGACATACAACATGTAGTTGTCGGCAGGTTAGCTGAGTCGTGATTACTTCACATCTATAGTGATCAACACTGCTATAGCGCTGGATTGTAGTGGGAATCGCTACCTCGGGTAAAACAAATATGAGACTTGTTCCAAAGCTTTTCAAACCATCGATTAAAATTGTTAATGTTCTTACCAGAGGGAGCGATTCTCACCTGTAACTAGCGTCATGACACCTCATCGCAGCGTTACCTCCGCCATACTAAACAGTATCGATTGGACACGGTGGACAATGCAGTCTCGGTTGTATATATTTAAAGAGTACTTACAGCACTGGACACTAAAACATTACAGCTGTTGAATGGTGCTGTTTACTTGCTGTAGATGTTGAAAACATTTATTTCACATACACGCTAATGTTCAAATGTATATTTGTGTACATATGTACTGTATACGTCTTAGACCTGGATGCAATAAGATAACAATAATACGAAACTTTGTATTTCATTTTCCCTTGACTTGAACAATGTAAATATTACAAAATACCTGCACCTATAATGTATGTGAAACGTATCAGCTATGTGTATCATAGTTCGTCATATTATCATTCATGGTACATACAAATGATTATTTTATTGTAAGCTTTCATACAATCAACGTCAAAGGATGAAGTTGCAACAGAAGCTGAAGTCAATGAACCGTTACTAACAGCAGTCAAAAGTACTTGATTTTCCATCCTTTCAATTTAAACATAAAGTTTCCCAAATTTGCCAGATATTTCAGAATAATTTGAAAATCGGGCATGTGCTATTTAGCGCAAAACCCCAACGTAAAAAATGTTTTATCTGCAGCTATCAATTTTTGAAGGTGATTTATCCAGATAGGGTAGATCTCTAGCAAAATTAATTTTCAAATTAGTGATACGGCATATGGTACTAGTAGTGCTTCTGAAACTGAGAACATAAGGTGCATGTAAAAGAAAATAGTATAAAGTTTATTCAGAAATATTCACGATTAACATATCACTTAAACAAACAGTGGTAATTGGAAATATTTACATCAATAAATACTCGGAAAAGTGCTCTTACTTATTTCCTCATAACTAGTCAACGATTAAACTTTGATTATTTGTTTTTGTTATATGCCAATCTATAAGCTGGCCAAATTCCCGAAACATCGGTCCAATAAAAAAGATGTCAGTGCCTTTTCCCCGGTATTTTTAACGCCCCTCGTAATTTTGATATTTCAAACAAAACCATTGTAGGTGTTATGCATTCAGATAAGACCTAAACTAGATTCTAGTTTAGGTCTTATCTGAATGCATAACACCTACAATTGTAATCTTCAAGATTAAGATACTTTACAATCTAAACTGTTTTTAATCTTATATTCTTAAATTTTTAATCAATAGCCCACTGAAGAAATTTTTATGAAACTGTTATATAGTTAAAAACAAACCCTGGATATCAGGAAAACATTTTAATGGCCCGAATAAGCTCGCTAAACGGAGTTTACTGTGCAAATAATAGATTATCGATTGACTGAAACGATTGTCAAGCGGATGAATACCAGTACAGTGCAACCTCCCTACAACAGCCAACAGCCGGATGACTCAAAATTGGCTGTTGTCCAGAATTGGCTGTTGGTTAGAGGGATTATTTTGCAGTAATGAATATTATCAGTTTTTTTTTTTTGGTGTTTTAGCGGGTTTATGCTTTTGGTACTTAACATTTTGAGACTCCCTTTCAGCCTCAATCAGATGACAATCAAAGTTTACAAACCACACCGTGTAAATGATTAACCTTGATTACCTTTGAGTTCAATTATCAATTTCTAAACACATTATCCTTAAACACGCTGATTGACATATATTTTGCTCTTCGTTAGTCGATAATGAGAAAGGAATCCGAACAAATCGGATCACGAGCTTCCTGAAACATGACTATTTACCGAAATTTCATATATTTTGGTCGTGGGTGGACGCGAAAATATCCTAACTTTAGGTATTGAGCGGACGCGAGAATAGCCTATCTTTGGTAATGAGCGGATACGACAGCTGCCGAGAACTTGTGTTAAGTTGAATACTTTGACAAAAACAAAAGCCTAACTTTGGGCCATGAGCGGATACGACAGCTGCCCAGAATTGTTGTTCAGTTGAATACTTTCACAAACATTATGCGGGCTACTGTTGAATCAGAAAAAGACGATTGTTGATTGCATGTTTTATATTAAAGTTATGTCGAACGTAATATTGTACAGTCAATTAACGGTCACACGAAGTGCCAAGGGACTGTGTAATATTATTTTGAGCGACCGCATCTCCGAGTAAACGCATCAGATATTATCTAGAACAGTTCACTGACACCGGACGTTGTCGTAATTTAGAAGCAAATCGTGACAATTGCAATGTAAAAGGCAAAAACAACAATTCTTAAATAAAATTATTACGAAACAAATAGCATATACACATAAATCAAATATGCACTATGAAAAAGGAACCAACAATTTTCAGTCGACAATGCAATTTTACAACACATGTGAAAATACTTATATAATTTTCTTTGTATTTTATTATTATATATATATATATATATATATACTAATTTATTTATTCTCGATTGCGAAACAAGTTCTTACAACTTAGATTAATCGCTCTCGAGACTCATTCCAGATGGAATCAACCTCGGAGAGAGAGAGAGGCAATGTGGCATTATTTGTGTCTTGCCTAAGGACACTACCGACATGGTCATGGTAGGGATCGAACCCGGGGCCCTTCGATCCTGGGGCGAACGCGCTACCACTGCACCACGGCGGCTCTTTGTAGTTTATTATCTTCACCAAGCTACTCTGACTGTAAATAATTTATTATGTGATACAATATATTTTTCTGATTGTATATTTACAGAAAATACGACTGAAAAGGAAGAACATGTAACACTATGTATTGTTAAAACATGCAATACGAGCATCATGATTTGCAGTATTTTAATGCTATTGCGTATCCTCCTCTACCAAACCGAATTACGTGCGTAAAATGTATAAATCATTGTATAAGTTTATAAACGCCTGTTTTGGTATCATCTATCATTCAGTTTAAAAAGACACATCCAACATCAGTTGTATCGTAAGTATGGAATATAGAGGCTTATGTATTTTGATATTCTTGTTTAAAATATAAACTGCAGCAGATATTGTTCACACCACAGCTTTGTCACGAAGCAGTCACGCAGCAAAACTTTGTGCATCGTTACAGACAGAACAAGCATGCTCAAAATATATGATAATGTTTAAATTTGCATAGATTTTAATACTGTCATGATAGTTTTGCTTTGGGGACAATTACTCCAACCATTTAATTCACCATGCAGTAATTCGTTTTCGTTGTTATATGACAATAAACCAAAATATGGATGTCGTAGTGCATATCAGGAAACAAGAAATGGGCGACTGCTGTGTACGTATACAGACATTTTGTGGGCGATTCTCGCGTCCTACCACGACCCAATTTCATTCCAAAATATAACTCGACATTTTCCTAAATTTGTTTATGGAAAGCATTTCTGGTCAAATTTTGACCGCCGATTAGGTTGCTTCTTGGTCCTTTGAGAGATTTTCTGTCAATTCGGGATGAAAAATAGGCCGTTGGTCGGAGTTTGATAAGGTGGCTGTTGGGTGAAGGTAAAATATATAGACAAAACCAACGGGTGAATTCAAATTTTGCTGTTGTAAGGAGGTGGCTGGTGATGGGTGGTGACCGTTAGTGGAGGTTACACTGTAGTTTAAACAAAAGGTTGACAACTGAAAGCTTAGCATACCATCGCACACACAGCAAAACATGTATACATTACAAATATAAAAGACTACAAGTAACGAAATTTAAATAGCGGAAGTATAGTAATCTCAAAATAGATAAATCTAGTTTTGATTTTATCATCATCATGAGATTGTAACTAACATGCAAACGTAAAAGATGTAAAAAGCGGAAGTATTATAATCCTAATCGTCCGGTCACAAAATAAGTGATTTTGTGTTTGAAATTATACCTTACATGTGAAAGTAAAAGATGGGGAATTTTATGAAGTTTAACAAATCTGAAATCGCTGTACCAAATTGGACATAATGTAGAGCAATATGCTATACTTCCCGGTCGCTTTTAGATCAAATGGCGTGAACATTAATTAAGCTTTCTGTTTTGAATGGTTGTGTTCATAGTGATTCTTCCATCATTTTTAACCAATTAATTTCATGATAGCAGGTACTCAACATGGTTTGGAATGACCGGTTATTGTTGAGTAATCAGACATTTTATCACGTAAACGACTAAAGCTTGATCCAATTATTATATAAAGCTTATATACAGTATTCTAGGACTTCATTCGTCAATAATACCGTACAGTTAGTATTATGCTATTGCATTCAAACTCTTCATTTCAATGTGCAAAAATAGGACATTCATTGCCACGGCAAAACAAATTCTTAATTAAATTGTCCTTTTAAAACCAGCTAGAATAGTGCAGATCTACAATTACATGTAAATGTAAGTGTATATCTTACAAAATCTATCAAATGTGTCAGAAACCTCCGTGGCCGAGTGGTGCCGGTTTAGAAATATCTTGTGCATGCTCCGATCTCTGTTGTCCCTGTCGTTTGCCTTTTTCCAGGGTCGATAACACCACTACAAAAGTTATAATAAAAATATGACGTGGATCTATCGGGTTCTGTACTTCCAGCTAGATTGACCTTTATATCCAAAAGCAACACACTATGACAGGGAAGCCGCACGATGCTTGTAATAGTTTATGATATATCAAAGAGATCAATTTACAAACATTATGGAACCTTGGATTCAGATTCCTGTCATAAAACTTTAAACTTATTTGTTGTGTCTAAATTCATATACTTTTAATCTTAACAGTTTTTTTAGCTGGAGTACTCTCAAAAGAAATACCTTGCTTCTACAATTTCCAAGGTAATTGATTTGATAAAATATGCTGTCTAGGTGGCTCCCAGTAACGCTCCTCTGTCCTAGTTAATGCTAGGTATTGAACTTAGGACAGCGTCGGTTCCATGTAAGTTACAGTTGATCCGAACTAATATACACACTGTTATTGGTATTCGAGTTTATCTGCTTATCGCTTGACAGATTATTTTTCAATTTCTTGTCAATTGTTATGTTCTTTCTATACAACCAAACATTTATGACAACGCTGAATACTAGCGCTGTCCAACCTATTCCGCTTAATAAAAACAAAATGTGTTCTGTTTTGTTGCTGTAGTCTGCTGTTATTTGGTTGTTACTTGTGAACATTTGGTTATGTACGGTTGTGGTTCCTGCTGATTGGTTACAACATGATAAGCATTCTTCCTCTTTACATGCTACATCTGGAGATGCACTGACTGTAACAGTAATTGTTTCCGTGTCATGCGTAGTGATGACAGTTTCATTAACTGTAGTGACAGTATTTTCTGCATGACAGACATAATCCCCAGCAAAATCTATACCAGTGTTATATTCCTTTAGTCTGATCCCTTCATAGCGGAAGTTGTCATCCCCGACTTTTGTCCACCAAACCTTCGGATTCGGCTTCCCAGCCGTTCCACATTCAATATATACATCTGTGCCTTCAGGTATTCTCCAGTGATTACCGTCTTTCACATATTGTACGTTTGCTTTTATATTATATTGTATACTAGTTGTTCGAGACAGAGTAACGTTTCTTGTTTTGCCAAATGTTGTAACCATCTTAGATTGTACTTTGCAAACTAATTTGTAATGATCATCATTTGGTATTGTTGTTTGATATGACTGATTTCTTATTAATAGTTCACCATCTACTTTCTCCAGCCTCCATTCATATGATGGTTCAGGATTACCGTCGGAAACACATTTTAAATTCACTGGTTCCCCTATCAGGCCTGAAGATGTGCCTTCTATTACAGGGTAGGAAGGAGGATATAACACATCAACATAGACATTCTTAGACTCACTGATATTAGCACCCGTCACTCTACAACGGTATATTCCAGTGTCCTGTAAATGTACATCGTGAATCTCTAGTGTGGCATTTAGTACGACAGCGCTGTTTTTGTGCCATGAAATGGTAGAATTTTGGTGGTCATTATTACAGCGCAGCAGGATATGGTCACCTTCTATAACCCTGACTGCTTCTTTATCTCGCAGGTCAGTTATGTCCAGTTCATTTAACGATACTCTGATTGACCCTTTAAAAATAAATAAAAGTCATCTTAGATTTTGACTAAACACTAACATGCTCGCCACTTGCTTTATTATTGGTATCGCATCTGGTCTGTTCTCCTAAACACAAACTTCACAATTGGTCGTTTTAAGATCGAAGGAAAGAAAAACTATACAACTGCATGTCAAAATAATTATATATTTACCTTTTTTAATTTTTCTAAAATTCTGTTGCAAGTGAGTTTTATTAGTTTTTCTTTTCGTGTAAAGACTCTATGTTTTAAATATTGTTTGATATATAGAAAAGCAGTTTGATATCTTGGTTGGCAGTCAGCGCACGGTATCACTGAATTATGCAACTCCATCTTGTTGACTTCCACACAAAGGCATTTGCCAAGGTAGGAGACTGGCTATTGTTTTCGGGAACGGAAACTGATTCAATTTATCAACCCCCCCCCCCCTCGCTACACATAACCCAACCCAAACTAAAAGTTGGGAACCAGTGATCGACTTTCGTTTCACGACTTTAAATGGCAAGGGTCCTACATTCCGCTATATCGTAGAAGAGGACGGTACGAATATCTGTAGTCAAATGTCTTTCATTTGAAGTCTAATCAATGATTATACGACCTGGAAGTTAGACATCGCAACATTTTTTTAGAATTACTTCACGAACCTTCTCGTGAGTTTTGAACGAAAAAAAATGAAATAAAGTGAAGAAACTATTTCAATACCGTTCATTCATTTATTTCTCATACAAATTATATCAATTTTATCATGAATTGTTTGCTTTAAAAACTTACCAATGACGGAATTTATAAATATGACTAATAATCCAATGTCACATATAGCTGCCATTGTATGTCTTTCCGATGACTGTATTCATTACTGTCTAAATATCAAATAAGGAAATTATTAGTACAATAATACATACAAATGTACAAAATCTCTGGACGATAACATGGGTTAACTTCGTCCGGTAGTACCGGGTTTAAAACATCTAGAATAACCTACAGTAATGCATATAATTATAAATTCATAAAAGGGAAGCTTTGCGATTTTAGAAAAAGCTGCCGGATTCCTACCCCGGAAGTAAAGGGTTTGAATCCCGTCAGCGGAGACACTATCTCTTCTTTAGGTGGTAATACTGATCAGAAATCAAGGAAATATTCCTCAAGAAAAGTTAACATACGGGCTGCATAATCGATATTGAACAAATAGCTGTCAACATAGTTGATCAGAGAACAGTAATTTACTATTTCGTATGTTGTTCTGTTCCTCAAAGTGGAAGCATATATCTCTGTCCGTGTGGTTGTCCGTTCGAATCTTTCTCTGCAGCCACTGACTGGAATTCAATGAAACATTATGTGAAGCTTCACTTTGAAGATGAGATGTGTTTGATACAAGGTGGCTTATGGCCTTTCGATTGTATTTACTGATTGTTTATGCCAATTCTTAGCAACCACTGGATGCATTTCAACAAAATTTTGAGGGACGCCTCACTATCGAGCGAAGATATGCATATCAATTGTCGGCATGTACTTTTGTTGTATCCATGTTACGTGTCCTCGCCAGTTCATTGAAACCACCAGCATCCAAGAATCCAAAGAATATGTGAAACTTTAGTACCAAAAATGGATGTGCATTTTGCCAGTCTGTTCGGGTTTGGCGAATTTTCACAAACTTTCAGCCATTTGATTATTTCTACATTGTGTATATAGCATCTTTATAAAGTTATGACTATCTAGAATATAACTGAAATAGTATGTAGGGGAATTGACATTTCACACAGTGATAGAGGCCATTGAGAGCAAATGCAATGATGTGGAATCATACGTACCGCCATTTTAAATTTTTCCCTTCATGTTACCAAATCTCATGTGTCTGGTATAGAACTTAAAAACTTTTGAGGAAACTTTTTTAATAAACTCACAGTGACAGGGACATTGAGAGGAAGTTGTAAGAACGCCCTGTTGGTGTACTCCCTCTGTAATATGAAGTTAAGTTGTTTATAATGCCGGTATAACTACAACAATTAAATGACTTTATTTTGATACCGTTTAAAAAGACATTGAAAGGAAGTACAATGTTGAAAACAAATAATTTTCTTTCCAAAATTTCTTTTCGGTGTTAGCTGAATAAGCTTGGTTTGAACATGCTTTTTGGATCAATCAAATGTAACGAGTGAAAGCGCGGTACCTCTACTGTGAATAAAATTAATTATTTTTATTGGAAGGTTTTCTCCATGGGTGAGTATTCGATTTGTTCTTTGGAAGACATGTCGTCAATTGCAGATATACAGGACTAGTTGAAAGTTTCTTTTTTCAAACGGTTTTATTTTACATTTTACGATTTAGAAAGTGCAATTATCATCTCTAATTGATATCTGGAAGAGCCGAAGCAAGTATACTCAATACAGGTTTGAATACCAGTAGTGAATATCAAGTAAAAGTTTTCTGCTATACTTTTAAATTTTAGAATTTTAAATAACACAGAATGGTGTATGCTATTATCGGTCCCTCCGTTCATTACACACTGATGAGATCTTTGGTTTTAAAACGTACAGATTGCTTTCAAATACAAATTGGGGCTGTCATGGCCTTTATATGAGATGATAACATTTTGTAATTGTTAGTAGATATATAACTTCATTATGAAAATGACTACAAGAAGATGCCAGTTGCCCAACAAATACGTTCGTGTTCTCCCAACAACCCATCCGAAAACGGTCTAATACACGTGATCGCTCAAAATGTCGATATACAAATAGATTGCTTGTTTTTCTGTCTACATTAACCTTTGCAAACTGGAAAATTGTGTATTTGCTTGTAAATTTGCTTTGTGTAAATAATATTTACGAACGTATCGGCAAACCGATATATTTACTCTAAAAATTGTTGCTTTTTTTAAAGATTACTGAAATTGCCATTCAAATTATATTTGACGTATATCCAAAAAGGCATGACTTGTAACATAAACTTTATGTTCATGTTGAAAGGCAATACATAGGTCGATATTCTTAATTATTTTTGCTGGAAATGCCTATCTACGTCTACGTCGAAAGGGTTTGATGTTATTTAGCACAAACGTTAACTATATTGAGATCATGTACAGGGCGCATGTGGCAATGCCATAGTCTGTGATTAAATAGTTATGGTTTGATGTCAGCTATCTGTACATATTGAACCAATACAGAGATTAGGGAGTAAGAACCGTATCTTAATATTCCTGTTAGTTAAGTTGGAAGCCACGGTCACTCTCAGCCCTTTAGCGAAACTTTTATAGAGTAAATGTAGTTGCAAACAACCACATATGAAAACCTTTCAGGGGAATCTTCTGTGGACTTGCTTAAAGTAGTGGAAGACTGGAATCAAGTCATCGAAAACAATAAACAATTGTTCTTATACTGTTATTATCAGCCACACTATTGTGTTTGTTGTTTATTTCAAATCTGAAAGTTTTATTTTCCCATTGTATGACAGTTACACCCACATTGTAGGTCAAGATTAGAAACTTCCACGTGCAATTTTTATCATCGTCCTTACAGTAGTGTTTTTATACTGACTTGCTAAATAGTAAATTATATTTTATAATTTATTGATTCTCTTTAACTAAAGTAGAGCACGAATGTGATAATATCGCTACAATGTATATATATACGATGATTATAGAATGTTATTTGTTTTGTCAGTTAAAAGCTATAAATAGCTTATGTTAATTTAGTTATTCATAAATTTATTTGATTAATACTATTCTAAAAGAAATGTCTAACGCACCACCTGCTTTTTCCTTCTTTATTTAATTATCGACCCTTCTGCCAGATTTTTTTAGCTATCGATGCACTATCATGCCTTGCATTTATGAAGATGCATTGCATTGGGTACATACTTCTATTAAATGAATATCAAAAGCATCAAGTGATACAAATTTCATATCCAAAAGAAGTTTAAGTGTTGGTTTTCCCAAGAAAGAGCATCAAGGCAATAACCCATGTTAAGCCTACGGGTATTTAAACGTTAAATTAAAATTCTCTGCCATATAATTTGTACCACTCGATCATTTTGAAATTCATATAACGAAAGTGTCTACCCAGAGTCTTCTTAAAAGCAAAACATGATAGCTTTGGTACACCGATAGCTAAAATAAGCTGACAGATATTGGAAGGGTTGATAATTAAATAAAGAAAGAGAAATGCAGATAATGCATTAGAAGTTTCGTTTAATGTATATACTAGTAGAGTACCGACCTTTCAGTTGTTAATGCTTTGTCAGTATTTGAACTTCATATTTAACCTATGTTTATTAACAGAGTTTATAAATTCTGTAAAATTGTATCATTACTATCGCGATTAACCTGGTGACATATAGGCCCAATCAATGTGTTGACAAGTAACTGGTGCTAAGATAACATTGGCCAAATAAAAGACTAACGAGCCTTGAAAAATTAGACCATAGGAGGTCAAGATCTGATTGTAAAGTAGTTGATAATTTTTCGACATTCGGGTCTGCACAGCAAAATGAAATTGGTACTATAACCCCGTTTCTGACTTTCGCAAATATGTGTGTACGTTTTTGCACATCAATATAAAGAAAATCACATCTCTCTCATACAACTGATAGCTTTAAATAAGTTTGGCAACAGGCCATATATGAATTATTTCTGAAAATATTCAGATTCAGATCAGCAGTGGGGTATACAATTAAAAGATATATTCGTAGAAGTCCAACAGTTACCTTAAAGTGTTCTCAGCTTTTGTTATGGGTTCTAGGACCATGCTAAATCATGAAGATATATCCATTTATTAGTTTATGCATGGCATTTATAAAGGTGACCATAATTATGTGCATAATGTATTCGACCGGCCGTTAGGGTTAGAGGTAAAATATGATGAATGTTCTTTGAAAATGAACTGAAAAATATATGGTTTAGACTCTTTGTGAAGACTGGCACTATTTCATTCCTTTATGATATTTTCATCTGTATGCCGCACTGCTTTATACATTAAATTGTCAGCACAGCATTTCTTATAACTATTCACTAATTCTCAGGATAATTAGGATTTTAATGTCTTCATGTCTGTACTCTATCAATTGTGCATGCGATTCAAAATATATTATGGTGAATGTGTAGCAACACCTTTAACATAGATTTTATTCTAAATTAATTAAGATGTTTGTCAACGAAGGTATACGATAATATACATGTGATTTGTAATGTTCGAGACTGTCGCTTTTAAGAAAACATTTATTTCTCATACTCGCTAATATACAAATGGATATTTGTGTATATATGTACTATAATACGATCTTTGGATTTTTGGATGCAATCAGAGCATTATTATACGAAACTTTGTCATTCGTTCTTCCCTTACCTTGAACAATGTAAACATTACAAAATACTTTCACCTACAATGTATGTAAAACGTATCAGCTCAGTTTATCATAGTTCGTCATATAAGCATTCATGATATATATATACTAATACTACATTTTTTTTATTTTGTATGAAAATGTTATAAAGATATTACAAAGTCTGGATATAAGGAACACATTTAAATAGTCCAAATGTGTTTTTTATTAACGGTGTTAACTGTACATATAATCAAACGAAAAAAGGCATCGGGAGCGGATTACAATAAGTAAAGCTCATGTGGACTAAAATCAAAAGATGGTTTATAGTAAACAAAAATACAATGTATATCTTAATTCACAAGAGCACAAAAAAGATGTACAATGTACACCATGCATGGCATATAATCGCACAAACAGCAAAATTGTATCGATTACAATTAAAAGATACATACACAACTACAAGTACAAAAAATGTACTGAAATTATAAAAAGCGGAAGTATAATCATCCTAATCGTCCGGTCACAAAAAAGGTGATTTTGTATTTACAATTATACCTTACATGTGAAAGTAAAAGATGGGGAATTAAACCTCAAATCACTGTACCAAATCGTTAACAATTGCCATCGGTATCCGAA
>JAUMHA010307692.1:9247-21793 GCA_032359765.1 Saxidomus gigantea | reverse complement strand
CACAACTCAAAATGTTTTTCGACATATTACTTGTTTGTCACTAGATTTCATCATTCTCTTAAAATGAGGGTATACTCATTTGGTTTACATACACATAGCATAACATAATAAATCCTATACAATGAATACAATTACACAACTCAAAATGTTTTTCGACATATTACTTGTTTGTCACTAGATTTCATCATTCTCTTAAAATGAGGGTATACTCTAAACAATGTATGTGTAAAACGTTAATACGAAAATAAATGGACTGACTTGCTAAGCAGTGAAGGAATTCTTTCTTGGTCATATTCGCATAGACTCTTTGAAAGTATATCATTGTATAACACTTAATAAACGGTATGTCAGTATAGAGAAATAAGAATGAAAAAAATATTTGAAAAAAAAAAAAATAAATTCACAACATCAGCTTATATATTTTTCCATTTTATATTCAATAAAAAATTTATCAGTGTTCTTAATTTTTAGGTAAAGTTTGTAACTTATTAGTTTTTTATCATTACATTGTTAAATAAACTGCTTTTTTAAAAATTCAACTGATTTTAATTGTGTACTTTGTGATAATGTTTAAATGTTTCTAATTTTCATAGTGACTATACAATCAATAACCATTTGATGAAATTATCAAATTGTGATTACCCGCGGGAAATTAAGTTGATTAATCATTTAATAGTCGCAATAACTGACGTATCTTAGTGAAATATCAAGCACATGTACTCATAGGAATTGTCTTTATTGTTGGATGATTCTGCATAATACGTTATATTTACTTAATATATGAACATTATTATATAAAATGAAAATTTAACTGAATATATAATATATCATATATTATGTATTGTGCCTTATACATATGTCGTGACTAAAAAAATAACTTACTCCCTAAAACTGGCGTCAAATTAAGGTTGCTCGTCCCCAGAAATAGGGTTATTTTTAAAAAAATCAACGCTGACTTAAGACATTTTGCATGACAATTTCACTTTTGTAGGAAAATACGGTGAAGTGATATTTCCATGGAAACTGAGTTAAAAGCGCCACCTTGTGGAGAGGTGTATATTTCGCCGACCTTCGTGTTTTTCCGACATTTCTCTGTCTAAGTAGATAATGAAACGATCAAAATTTCATAAATGTAATGTCGATTCATTTATCCATCCGAAAATGAAAAAAAACAAAACATTTCGTCGCCAAAATATGAAAAAAGTGCGAAACGAACCCTGTAACAATTTATAAAACAAAAATAACTACAAATTTGGCGCATTTAATGTCAATTGTGCAAAAACGGCAAGAGAGTATTTTGTTTTAAAAGCGCTTCAAAAAAAATTCAGTGACACGAAAAGTATGACGGTGACCCCCCTTTTTTATTTGATAAAAATGCTATAAATTGGGTTTAGAGGCCCAGTCACATACAAATACCTTACAAATGTACTAGATGAGTGTTTAGTAGAACACTTGTGTCGCCCTCTTACGCTTTGTCAGAGTAACCAATAATTTTGTAACAAAATCTATGTACAAACAGGGGCATAACTCTGTCAAATATGACCTTGACCTACACTATTTGGCAGCATCACGACTCTTTTGTCATTAGCAATGCAATTTGAAAGTTTGATGAAGAAATGTTAAGAAATGACTAAGTAATAGCCAATGTTAAGTTTTTGTGACAAAATCGTAGTACAAAAAGGGGCATAACTCCTATATGACCTTGACCTAAAAATATTATTTGCAAAGTTATAGCCAACGTTAAGTTTATGTGACGGACGGATGGACCGATGGACCAACGGACTAAGCGATCCCTAAGTGTCGCCTTTTCTCCGAAAGGGCGACACAAAAATCGTATAATATCAATTTTGTTGTTTATAAAAAGCAACATAATTCATACAGACATTTTATAGTTTATTAAAAGCAATATAACTGTTTGCCCTAGGTAAATAGTACTTTCTAAGTACAGTTGCTTTCAAAACGCTCTTGGGATGTTGACTGCCTAATTAAAAATATATGTGTATTGGGACTGAATGCTTACACTAATTAGATTACATCAGTCTATTAACTGGTTCTGTTTGAAAGTTTACCTTAATCTGATGAATGTTTATAACTTTGTTGTATATAAAAAGGTTTCTTTTAAATTGGATTGCGCTGGTGCTGCTGTGTGCATAATTGTAAATATTGTCTACCTGCAACTTACAGGTTTTGAGAAGCATTACTCAAACATAACACTACCAAATATTTCCCGATGGGAATCTGATGGATACCTACCTGATTTTGAAATTATCAACAACGGTGTGGAAGGTAAACAGTTCTGTTATATGTTTTATTAGAGTGTAAACGTTATATTTATAATATCTGTTAAAGTAGCTGATTGCTAATTTACTGTAACATGCATTTTGTTTTGTTTTCATATGTAAAATGACTTTTGATACCGTTTAACATAGCCAATAAGCAATTTGAATCAATCCATCAATGCTTTTAGGTAACTATCGTTTAGCTCTGTTTCAGCACTTGTATCTACAGTTATTCAGCTATCAGATTACTGGTCATTAGTGTTCTTTTGCTGTATTTCTTATGGGGTAACATGGGTAAGCAATACACTTTTACACATTTACGTCTCCCTCTAACTATAGTGTGTGCAAGCTTTATATGCCTTCTTTCAAGCGTTGTTCCAATTCTGCATCCGGATTTATTTCTATTAAACTTTAGATAAGTTGCAGATAATGTTGTGCTTCCGAAGAAAAAGCTCCTACAACTCTTCTTTCGATGGTTTCTCTTCCATGGAAGAAATGAACCGCTCAGATACAAGCCTTTATCGTAATTGGACATCCTTTTTCTTAGTTAAGGTAAATTGATGTGATAGCATAAGGAAACGCCTTGTCTATAAGTTGATATGAAAGCATAATAAAGAATAGTACAAAAGCGGTAACGTTAATACATGTGAATGAATTAGTGTTTTTTTCATTTATACTAATTAATGTATTCTTTCTTACAACTAAGATTTAGCGCTCTCGAGACTCAATCTACATGAAATGAGTCTCGGAGAGAGAGAGAGAGAGAGAGAGAGGCAATGTGGACATATCTGTGTCTTGCCTAAGGTCACAACTGCCATGGCACTTGTGGGGCGATTTCATCGAAGTCAATATATTGAAAGTATCTTTTGACTTTCCAACTCAAAACTCGATAATCCACTCGGTATAAATTGCTTTCATTTGATTATGTTTTCAAACATTTAGTGTTTAAAGTGTCTCATTTGTCCGAAATGGATAGCTATCAGTCAAACTGAATTGTTCTTTTTTTCCAGAACGAAGATTCCTCATGTCCGACTTTTCAAAGCACTGTGATGTTCGAAGAAAGAATGTACATCGAGCAGCAAATGGATATGTCTACTCAAATGTTGCAACTGTTCGGCTCTTTGTGTTTCTATGAACTAAAATTAGGTGAGTCTTGCTCCTGATTTATCTGTTGTAATGTGTGAAACCATACCGTTACGTGGAGCATCATATGCCGTATTCTGTGAAACCATTTCTTTTCATGGGGCATCATCTGCCGTATTCTGTGAAACCCTTTCCCTTCGTGGAGCATCATCTGCCATATTCTGTGAAAACATTTCCCTTCGTGGGGCATCATCTTCCATATTCTGTGAAAACATTTCCCTTCATGTGGCACCATCTCTCAGTGATTTCATGGCTGGATTGATCTCAAGGAAAACCTGTTCGATGTTACCTTTTTCTAAAACAGGAGAAATCCAAGACAACTAGTATCCATGTAATTGCATTCTATAAAAAACAAACAACAAAATTTATTGTCTACTTCTTTACATGCATTTCATTGTAAAAGATGTAAATATTAAATATTGCCTTTGTGAATACAATGTACCTGTTTTAGGCTAGAATTTTGTCTTTTAAAATGTTATAAAGATTACACTGACGCTTTATGAGACGTGTTATTTAGCTTTCTATGTTTAAAGTGTTTCGTAAATTTTGGTTTGAATATACAGAATATATATATATGGTAACTCGATGAAGATGGGAGTAGGTATGTAATTAGTACCAATGGCGTTGGCTTTATGGAAGATAATTGCCGTTACTATTTCAGACGAAGGGAACTGGTTGTTTGAAAGGAGAAGAAAACACGGTAAGCTATATCTTTTTTCAGTTCAAATTAATTGAATTATTTTGAAATCATGCAAAAAAAATTGTGATTTTTAGAAACCAAAGTCTAAAATTTAGAACGAAAAAGGTCGCTATTGAGACCGATTCGCTATTCAGACCAACACTTGAATGGGTCTTAATAGCGGAACTTTACTGTAAAAGACCGATTGATTGGTCGACAACGTATGTTTAGAAAGCTTGGATACCTCTCTTCATTATCAGCTATACTGTT
The DNA here is from genome assembly GCA_032359765.1 of Saxidomus gigantea. Taxonomy (NCBI): domain Eukaryota; kingdom Metazoa; phylum Mollusca; class Bivalvia; order Venerida; family Veneridae; genus Saxidomus; species Saxidomus gigantea. The sequence continues at coordinate 17,422 of JAUMHA010307692.1, read as the reverse complement.
AATAAATATCGTGGGGAATTATCTCCGCACAAATTCTATTTGGGTGCAAATTATCCATGTCTCTTTCAATACCCAGTGAGATGTATCTCTTATTCTTTTAGTTGAAATGGATATTATTACACGATGACGAGAAATAGTGGAGAAAATATGCCAGACTGAACAACGTAAAATAGTGATATTCAAAGAAATCTACATTCTATTTCATGATATCTTCGGAAATACAAGCCAACCTCAAAGGTTTTTTTGGGCTATTTGCAATGATGATAATGTTTTGCTCTTCACTAAGACTTATATCCAAATGCCATAAGTTGACCGAAGCAAACATTTAACCTCACAGCAGAAGCATCAGTTTTCAATTACGTTTAACCTTTTTGAACACAAGACTGTATAATATCAAATCAACACTAGCACACTTACTAAATTTGAACGTTTGCCCTCGACCATCATTTTCACGCGAACGTAGGAATATTGAAAGTATAGATTCAGAGAATTTTAAAATACACAATACTCACATATAGTCCTTCATCTTCCTAAACTTACTGATTTTATTTTGTTTTTTGAAACTCTGCTTGAATATTGAAGTGTAAAAGACAATTGAAAAGGAATGTGGCCACACTGGGTCAGACAGACCTGCGTATTCACAGTAGGGGACTTAGCAAATGATAGACTAGCTTCTGTCTTTTCATAATCAGCTACTGCATAGCTTCTATTACAGTAGGTTAAAGTTGATAAATGATTATGTACATAATTAAAAGAGTTAAGAAGTTCTTGAACAAATGAAGAAAATCATCAGTTTACTTATGCTTTTAAATAGAAGCTACGCATATTTAACATATATGGTGGTTAATACATTGTCAATGTCTACCATAAAGGTATGCACTTTCTCTTTCAAACTGAGTAAAGTGTTGAGTTATGTAAGTTTTGTTATGCTACAGTTTGAGAAAATTGTACAATATGTCTCTTCCACGAACAAATTATTCATTCAAGTCATATTCCAAAAGAAAAAGAAAAACATTTTTTAAAGTTTTTTAAAGCGAGTTTTATAGATGAATGGTTTAAAAAAATAAAACTATTGAAGAAAATCTGCATTTTATTTTATATCTATCTTAAACAAAACCTTTAATTTTGAATTTTTGTTCATCCTTTTCAACTGTCACGAAAAATTTTAAAGTGAGAATTAATGTTCTGCAAATATAATGTGTTAGAGGTATCAAACCGTGCTAAATAAATCACGTGTAAAATGTAGGAGTAAATGTTTTTTGTGTGATAGAAACACTTTTTCATTGTTGAATTTTTTAAGAAAACACACAACAGGAAATAAGCAATAAACCAATTGTCTCTACATATCAATACAATTTATTGCCTAATTATTGGATTAAATGTCCAGTCTAAAGACACCTAAACTCTTGTCTGATAAGGTGTCATAAAACAATTACGGGATTAAACCTCCTGCAGTTTGGGGGTCACTTATGAAGGAGTTTTTAATTGCCTTTAAAAGATTAGTGTACTATTTCATAACTCGTCTATTTGCTATTTGTCATTATGTTATTTCCAAGAATATTCTGAAAAATCTTTAAGGTGGAATCCGGTGCTGGTACCGAAAATTTATATTTTGGCAGATTTGGATTTATTTACGTCATAGTAAAATATTTGCCTTTTAATTGACCGAACTTTCTGTTGAACACGCCAAAAATCGGATTTCTTTTTTGTAAACTCTATATCACAAAATAGTATATAAACTTACACAATAAATAGCATTGTTAACATCCTTTTAGGTCCAGTGGGTCAGAATGAAAAATTGATTTTAGTGGGTGATCTCATAAAAAACGTAAAGGTTTTAGTAGTTTATTTATGCTACTATTTGATAGCCCTTCGTGGGTGTATTTCCTATGTTACGATTTGTTTGAACTTTAAATCAACTCATATAGCACCGTATTCCACCTTTAAACTAGTCTCCTCAAATAATATCTTATAAGTCCTCTGGCACACAGTGGTATATCATCACTCTTTACATTAAACCAATAACCTGATTTATTTCTAATAGTGTGCTTCTTTCAATGTCCGCAGTACCATAAATTATTCAATTGGGTGTCGACTGATAATTTACTGACCAAATAGCACAGTGGTGGTCATGAATAACCTTTGTTTGTAGACTGAACATGATCTGCACTAATTGAAAGGGCAGAGACATTTCGCCGCCAGCAGGATAAATGTTAAACAGGTCTTTAACGGTACAAGTAAAAACCATACACTTTAGATATTTTGAGAAGGCGTTTTTTTCCAAGAAAACCCAAGTCTGGCGGCGTAGAGTAATACTTTCTAGAATAACAAATTAGAAAGGAAAAACATGAAAAGAAATATGTTTTCACTACCTTCAGCCTATAGTGTGAATATTGTCAGCATAACGGAAGGGGATTTAGAAGAGACGGGGGAAGAAGATGAACCGTTCTTTGGCTTTATTTTTCCAGGTATTTGTGTTCCATTCATTTCACTTTCAGTCGACAAACTCTACATATGTCTACATTGTAAATACTTTGTATGCGCAGCATAGGTACTAGTATTTCATTTATGCCTATTTTCAGCAAGTTCTGCCCACACTGTTTCTCACTTAAAGCTGCTCGCTCTCAGTTGCCGTTGAAAAAAATAAAATTTTGAAGAATGACATACTAATACATGATTATAAAACTAAAGGCTAGAAATAACAATAGAAGTAAAAATCTAGGGAGGAATTTGCGAAAATCGATTGAAAATGCTGGTTTTAAGGTTTCGGGGGATAGTGCAAGATACAAGACGTGAAATGCCCTGGTTCTTTAACATGCCCGGTGTACAGCACCGATATATGGGACCTCGGTTTTTAGGTCTCATGCGAAAGACCATTAGTTATGTTAGTGGAGGAGCGGGGGTCGAACCTGCGATATCTGGATTACAAGTCCTGTGCGTTGCCACTGACCCGCTCCTTAACGATCAGTAACGATCGCTACAGTTTAGTTCTTGGTTATATATCAAATATTTTTATTTTTTAATGTTGTTAAATTAAATGTGACAAACAATAACTTTCTTTTAATAGATCATACAAAAGGAGTATCTTAAAGCTGCTCGCTCTCAGATTTTGGTAAAAAAATAAAGTTCAAACTGTATGAAAATAAAATAACACATTTTAAAACATATAGTCATATAAAAAGGTTTCCGTATAAATTTCTGCCACGTATATCTGTAAATTTGAATGAATACACTACCAAATAATAAAGCGTTGCAAACGCTGTTGAAATTCCAATATAAATATATAGTGTAGCGGTGCCGTAAAACCAGCATTTCAATTGATTTTTGCAAATTCCTACCCTAGATTGTTTTCTTCTTTTGTTGATTCTTGCCTTTAGTTATATATTTATGTATTAGTACGTCATTATTGAAAATTTAATTTTTTTCAACGGCAACTGAGAGCGAGCAGCTTTAAGCAGTTATAACATATATTATGCATATAACTATTGGAAAAAATAAGTATATCAAGACAATTTATTACCTTCCTTTAACAGCACCCCATAAGTCATGATTTAACAAAGGTTGACTTTAAACCCTGCTATATGCTTTCAAATTTTGTTACTTATTATTTGTATGCGTTTTACTACGCACAATTTGTCCGGTTAAAGTTTCACGGAGCTATCTGTATTACGTCAGTGCGTTTATACACATGGCCTCCCCTCCAACACCACACTACCACCCGAGACAACAGCTCATTTTTCTCAATAACAAGGCTTGTGTCCTATAATTTTTAAATTAGTTTTCAAGAAAGTGATGTTTGAACATTTCTTCTGCAAAAACTTAAGAAATTGTCAATGCTTGAACATTAAGAAAAAAACTTTGATAAATGACAACACATTTTAATATGTATGTTTTTACAGAAACTTGTTTCTCTTTAAACATGTAGTATATTTTCAGTGTGAATACATTTCGAAATCTTAATTCATGTAGTTTCATGAAATATGATCAATTTCTTAACATTTGAAATAAAAAACGATGGTGAATTGCAAAATTTAGAGTTTTATTATTGATAAACATGAGATAGGGGTCATTTTCACTGCTTTCTAGAGTATACTTCAAAAGTATACCATTACTTATTAACAAGGCTGGTGACCTAACGTTTTTTATGTTCTAACTTATCAGGTATTACCTTAACAACAAACCAAATTTCATAAAATTCTCAATGCTTGAAAAAAATGATGAAACTGTAGCGATCGTCTAAAAGGCTAGACACCAACTTTAAACTTGCTATATAAGAAATGATTGCAAGAAATACTTGCAAGTAAACCTTGTATGAAGGATGAGGACTTCGTTTTTGTTTTTAAAGTTTAGCAAACGTTAACACATCTTTTATCAAAAGTTGACATTTTTCAAACTATTCTAAATAATTTAATGCTTGGCAAACTTCAGGTTCACCACAAGTAGAGTAAAAGCCATTCTAGTTTCAACTTTTAAGTTATTGGATTATCAGAAGATATTCTTAACGAAGAGCGACGTTTATCTCCATTTTGCATTTACTTTTTACTGCTAGGCTTTCTTGAAAGGGACATACATGTACCCTATAACTGATGTCAAACTAAATAACCTCAATAAATCATTGAATCTTTGGAAGTATTATGAAACTTAACCTAAAAGTTTCAGCTATGCGTTCCAGTCATTATAGATACAATCAGCGGTTTATGCTACAGTACCGTAAACCATTCAATAATCTATGTAGAGTTGTTATTGTACAATTAATTGGTAGATGCGATTTATTACAGAAGGCCTCTATATTGATTAATTGTGGTAAAATGAGACACTTTTAGCCATAGTTGTCCTTTGAAATCGTATTTATTTATCTTTTTACGTTCATTGAACACATCTATGTTTCGAAAATAAAATCTGCTAGATGTAGTGTATGTTCCTTTAAAGGTCCACTACTAAGCGAAAATTAAGTGACAGTTATTTCAATGGCAAGTACATTACCTTATGCAAGACACTAAATAATAAAGATTGGCAGGTTAATATTGACAGAAAGTGTTTGGAACAAGAAGAAAAGTATGTATTATGTTGAAATCTCAGTGAATCCACAAAATGACTACCCAGGTCTTTTTAACTTTCTTCATAATGCATAGAAAAATAATTGTACATATACTGTGACTTATTTAGAATTTCTACATACCAACTTTCATTTTTTATTAAAAATAACTTATTTCTGTGGTTTTTAAAGTATATTTGAATTTTAGCTTTCCTTAGTATTGGACCTTTAATAATGAAGCGAATATATAAATTGTTTACATTGTAACACACAGCTAAGTAAACATAATTAACGGAACGGTCGTTATTTCGTGGACAGTAGAAAAAATAACTCAGAAAAGATGCTTATAGTTTTTCTTTTAACTTATGATTGCAATAACTGTCGTTAGTATTTTTTTTATAAAACAAGAGGCAGTGAAATGTTACAGTATCTGAGCCAAAGTAGGAAATCCTGCTCAGCGCTTACCACCGCCCACCGGCCAGTGGTGACCCCATAATTATTCCTATTTAGATAATTTTCTTATGTTTTTCATATTAACGTTTTTCAGCTTGTAAATGGTTATTTGGCCGTTTAAAAGAAATTTCTTGTTAAGATATTACCTCTCTCTTTTTCAGTTCCAAAGAAGAGAGCAACTTACCGCTGGAAGATTGCCGACCTCGGAAAGACTATACCTGTATCTTCAGTGGACATAACCTTACCATGTATGCTTATCACAACTTTTCTGAAATGTTTAGAATGCAAGAGGCATAATTATCTTACGACAATGCTAATGAATACCACACACCAGTTTTGGTAGTCAACAAATACAATGATGCTGATCTATATCAAAGTTATTATACATTTCAAGGTTTCAAATGTTGCTTTGTACATTTGTAGATTTCGTTGGCGAAGAGGTGTTAGGGATTGAGATGTGTAACAGTAACACTTTCGGTTGCTTCATAAGCAGAGAAAAATGGAATTTTCTGTATTCAGAAGCACATTCATGTCTACATGTACATTACTGCCGAGTGAGCAATAAGTCTGCCAGTCTTGTTTTTAGGAGGTACATGTTTTAGATTGCTAGCTGGCTTTAGCATACATCAAAACTAATTATGTACATGTAAGCTACATAGCAAATTTAAAATTAATTGTAACACATACACCTATTACAGTTTATAACTAACCCATGCGTTTGCACAAGGGCTCTGCATGAACATTATACATGGTCATGGTAAAGATAATATATATCAGCCATGGTAAATATAATGTATATCTCTGATTCCGTAATATGTGAATATCACAATGTTAATCATGTCGTCCGTAAGTATTGTCATCATGAAATCTCAAAGAAAACATAACGATTACCAAACATACTTTGAAATACTATGTATACTTTGCATACCATAGTGGTACAATGTACCCAGCTTATCAGATACTGTTTATCACGAAATATTGTGATGTGATTTTTACGACAGTTTCACTCATTTGTGTATCTTAATTCTCGGACAACAAATTAAACTTCGTTTCAACAGCCGTTGAGTTCGACGACGTGCTTATAAAAGTGCGGAGATACTAACCAATGATAAAGTCACATTAGTACAGCTTAACTACGACTTATAACAGATTCAATTTATTAACAGTCTTGTAGAGGTCTGATATATTTGATAAAACTTTACAAGAAACTGTCCTTAAAATGTTTTCACAGAACAAAGTTTTGTCTAACAGTTGTCAATAATAGTTAAAACATTACAAAAAGATTTTTTAACATTCCTTCTTTATGCGCTAAGGTTCAATAATATTTTCTCATTCGACTGTTATAAAATATATAAACACCTTGTTAGATGCAGCAAAACAGGCAATATTCGGCTGGGATAAATATAAACAACTGTAGATATAATTTAATTGGTTTCTTTTAGAATAATGGAAGGACGATATCTTACTTTGTTTCATGAGAATGGATCAGACATCGTAGTAGACGATTTGTCGCTCTATGACTTCAAGATAAACGTCTTTACGGAATTGATTGAATATGGTAACGAAACAAAGTACTTTTTAATAACTCTTTAATATTCGTGCAACGTAGAGAAAATATAGACAAAAATGAAGTGACTTTGCCGAGTATTTTACTTCACAGGTAAAAAATAGTTCGTCGGTCCTTTTCGGAGGAAATTAGAAAAAAAATCCTAAATGCAAGACACAGCTGATTAGCCCTACGTTTGCCAAATTAAACAAATCTTGATATTTTATTTAAGCTTCTCGCTCTCAGATGCCGTTGAAAAAAATAAAATGTGCAATGCTACACTAATACATAAAATGTAAAACTAATGGTTAGCACCAACATTATAAGTGAAAATGCGAAAAATCCATTGAAAATGTTGGTGAACTAGGTTTTACGTCACCGCTACACTATATGTTCATATTGGAATTTCAAAAGAGTTTGTAACAGTTTATAATTTGTTTATGTATAATTTCAAATTTACAGATATAGATCTACTTAACAGGAATTTAAAGCTGTTCGCTCTCGGATTTTGGAAAGAAAATAAAGTTCTTCAAACTGTATGAAAATAACATATTTTAGAACATTATAGTCATATAAAAAGGTTCCAGTATAAATTCCTGTCACGTATATCTGTAGATATGAAATAATACGCTAACAAATAATAAAGCGTAACGCTTTTGAATTCCGATAAACATACAGAGAAGCGGTGTCGTGAAACCAGCATTTTCAATCGATTTTGCAAATTCCTACCTAGATTTTTACTTCTGTTGTTGATTCTAGCCATTAGTTTTAAATGTATGTATTAGTATGTCGACAACTGAGCGCGAACAGTTTTAAACGGGAACCTTTTTTTTTACTATAAGCTTAAATATGTTATTTTCAGAGAGTTTGATGAACTTTCTTTTTTCATAAATATCTGAGAGCGAGCACTTAACTGTAAGCGGACATTTTCCAGAGTATATCTTGCTTAAAGCTGCTCGCTCTCCGTTGCCGTTGAAAAAAAAATGACATACTTATATATAAATATAAAACTAAAGGCTATAATCAACAAAAGAAGTAAAAATCGATTGAAAATGCTGGTTTTGCTGCACTGCTACACTATACATTTATATTGGAATCTATACTGGAACCTTTTTATATGACTATATGTTCTAAAATGTGT
>JAUMHA010307359.1:0-14597 GCA_032359765.1 Saxidomus gigantea | reverse complement strand
GATATGAAATGGATAGAAGTTTAGCTTAATAATCCCTTTGCTATAGCTTACATCTTAAACCAACGTTTGTCTCTGACAAAAATTCTAACATCACATCTAGGTATGGATATATAGAGGGAAGGGAATCTATTTTAAAGATTTTGTTTTAAAATGTTTTTATTAATTTTACTTACTGATACTAGCTACCAGTATGTGATGCTTGAATTATAATGTATTGTTTTCTCATAGCGTATAATTTAAGAATAATGGTAAAGCTTAACATCAATAAGGAAATTCTACACGTTTTAAAGCCCTATTTTTATAGTGCATGTTTTTCTTAGTTTATGAAATGTCATCAACTTAGAATAAAAACACTATTTATTCTATCGAAATAGTTAGAAACAAGTAAAAAATAAAGTCTGCAGAAATAGACTACAATGCTAAATTGCATTGCATCATTGAATGAAAAAAGAATTCGCCTTTCAGCAATGGAAATGACAACAGACAAACAGTCGTATATAGATAAGTCTGCTCATATCAATGATAAGACATTGACGGTGTGGAAACAATTACACATGATGCATATGCCTAACATCAACTAAAATCACATCTACGTACAAGTCACCAAATTGACGTCTCTATTCACTATGTTTAGACTGAATACGTAAATTCCTGTGAAGCTTTTTCTAACATCATCAAGAAATTAGTGATTGTGTTTTCAACAATTAATATATGATTAATATAAAAGTAAATATCAAGCATGTGTTTGCTAGTTTGATTCCTCTTTTATATCAACAAATATGTTAATTCCGATAACGCCCACTTTAGTATCTGAATTTAATCAAGATAGTTCAGACGTCAATATAATAATTTCAGTACCTGTATATCTAACTGATGCTAGTAAACTTATCTTGATTTTATTTATACTGAATTTATTATTATGATACATCTATTAATTGTTTTATATTTCGTAGCATGTAAATCATACGAACGTATCTATAATTTCCTTATTTGGTACAAAATGTTTACCTTTACAATGCACAATGAATTTGTCCGATTATATTGTTACAAAATGATATGAATAAACTGCAAGCAATGTTGTATCTAGAAGGGTTGCTGTTACCATGCTGAATTATACTTTATTTCTGAGGTGATTGAGTTTTAATTATCTGAGAGCTTCCTGTCCAAACCTTTAGATATAGTTATTTCGCAATGAATTGTGCAAACAACTGAGTGCATCTGCTTTTGTTAGCATTTCTAAAAAAATCAAAAAATGATACCTGAAGAAGACCCGCTTTGTGTTCCTCTTCCAGCCTGTATCGTGTGAATATTTCCGTTAGTCTGTGATCCAGAGGATGATGTAGATGATGATGATGGTGACAATGAACCTGTAGTACGTGTTTTGGTACTACCATAGCCAGAAGGACGTAATGCAACAATAGTGCGACCAGTCTTAGCAACGGTGTTCGATCCTGTCGTGACCGGCCGACCACCCGACCCTGACCCACTACGGCAAACTCTTTTGCCGGTTGATGCCGGACAGTTGTATTTACCATCGCACTCACAACGGCATTTATAGCTGATACAGTTGTCTACAAGGTCAAAAGTGTCAGCATAATTATATTTGTTCGGGCCAATAACACATTGTCGACAGGTGCCCTTTTGTGGATCGTAGATCGACGATGTATCGCTGCATGTTTGAACCGTCAGCTCCCTTGGACATTCCCATGAGCCATCACAGTTACACATACAGTTATACTGATAACATTTGTCATCCGCTTTGAACTTTTTATTCGGCGGATATTTTTTTCCGAATGCTTCACATTCTAGACAGCGTTTATGTTCAAATGGTGCGAGTGGTCCTTCACATTCGCTGCCTGCAACAGAAGAACAATTCCAGCCACCGGAACAGTCACAAGCACATGTCCAGCGTAGGCAGCCATCTTGTAGGATGAATTCCGTGTCTCCTGTATATTCCCTCTCGTTAATGAAACAAGATCGACATTCGCTGCCCTCTCCAAAAACTGTAGAGACGGTTTCTTCTCCTGTATATATCACTGATTGTTTAGACTCTGTATCGACAGATCCTGTTGTAAACACGTGACTTCCGGCGATACTGTAACGCTGCTGTTGTACAGTTTTGGAACCAAAATCAAAACTTCCACCGGAGCATACATATAGCGGTCTCTGATCAGGACATTGCCACATTCCGTCGCAGCCACAAGTACACTCTACCTGGAAGCACCCTCTTTGAATCTTGAATTTAGTATTACCGGGATGTTCCGTACCTGCAACGTAACATGATTCACAAGCTGTTTCCTCGGTTGCTGGTAAGATAACGTTTGTTATTTGTCTATATCCTCTACAAGTATATTCCCCTGTGCAAAGACACTCGCATAACATTCTTATGCCTCCCACATCCGTGGTGAACTTTGTATCACCTTCATACTGATCTCCAAAAATTATACATTTTCTACATCCGCCGGAAATTATTGATCCGTCACCCCTTCCTTCGCATATAAAGTTTCCGCTGCATCCGCATCGGCAACGTATTATATTCCCGCTCTTAGTTAGTGTAAAGTCTTGGTTACTAGGGTAATTCTGCACGCCGATAACACAGTCTCGACATTCAGTATCAGAGTCTTGGCAAGAATATGTGCCGTCACAATCACAGGAGCAAACACTTCGTTCTCCATTGATAAGAACTTGAAAGCGAGTATTTCCGTTATAACGCTTTCCGTTAATTTCACATGAACGACAACCACTGCCAACTGCGCTTTCACCTTCGGAAATAATCTGATAGCCTCGACACGTGTATGAGGAGTCGCAGTTGCATGCACACTGCATAAACAATCCATATTTACGCATCTGGAATCGTTTATTGCCTGGATACGAATCACCATCAACGTTGCATTTTCTACATCCACTTCCAACACCACAGTCGGATCCTTGACATTCTACTTGAAGTGACTTTGCTCTGCAGGAGTACTCACCGTTGCACTGACATGTACAAATCATGCCTGTGGATAGTTCAAATCGTGAATTAGCACTGAAAACCTTTCCTTCAGCTGTGCAAGACTTACATCCGTAACTATCGCAATCATCACCGATGCAAGTTCCAGATACGCTGAAACATCTATATGCACCATCGCATTCACAAACACAATTCATGATAAGACCGTTCTTTTGAAGTCTAAATCGGGCATCAAGTTGATATTCGTTGTCAAACAGCTTACAACTTCTACATTGGTCTGATGCACAACTCTCCCCCACACAGGATGTTTCAAAACCTGTTGAGCCTTTACAGTTGTAAGAGCCATCGCAGTAGCAAACGCACGTATAATCGAGATTACCTTTCCTGAAATTAAATCTAGTATTACCAGTATAAGGCGTACCGTCTATAACACACCTCCTACAGCCGGTAAAACAGTCAGGTCCATCACATTCAACTACTCTCGTACCTTCACAACGAGCTTCGCCGTTACAAGAACAAGTGCAATCCATCTGAACACCGTCTCTGACCGTTTTAAATGTGCTTCCCCCACGGTATTCCCTTCCATCAAATCTACAAGAAACGCACTGATCCACTTCACCACTGCAGCCTGCTCCAACACAAACAGTAGTGCTTTTTTCTCCTTTGCACGAGTAGCGACCATCACAATCGCAGGTGCACTTCATACGAATTCCATCATCACCTAAAATATCAAATTGTGTATTTCCACGATGAACTTTACCCCTGATTACACAGTTATTACATCCTCCTTCTGTACACCCTGGACCATAACATGTTTTCTCTGTTTTAGTCCCCTCGCATCGATATCCACCACTACAATAACACGTGCATTCCATTCGCAACCCGTCTATTACAGCTTCAAACTGAGTATTGCCTTGGTATTTTATTCCGTTAATAGTGCATTCATTACAACCGTCTCCGGTACATGCTGAACCAACGCAAGAAGGGACCTCCTTTGTACCTTTACAGGTGTAAGAACCACCACATTCACACTCACAGGTCATTTGAATTCCATAGGCATTATGGAATATGTCAAACCTCGTGTTACCGTCGTAGAGTTTTCCTTCTATTTCACAGCCTTGGCATGTGTTTTCACATCCAATCTTTGTGCATCTGAAGGTTCCACCTGTACATACGTAGTCGCCATTGCAGTCACAACTACACTTCATACGAATACCTTGAAGATTTGCCTCAAACTCTGAATTTCCACTATAACTGCGTCCATTTACGTAGCACTGCTGACATGTGCTTATGCAACCGGAAGAAGAAGTGCAAGTTTTTCGGTCATTTCTGCAGCTATAGCTCCCGGAGCAGTCACAACTACATTGCATATTGTCCCCAAAAACAACCGCTTGAAACTTTCTATTACCTTCAAACCTCAGACCGTCAATCAAACACTGTCTACAGTTGTCCACGCAACCAGATAATGAGGTACATGTACGGGTTTCACTTCGACAGGAGTATCCACCCTGACAATCGCATGTACAGTCCATCTGCAGTCCGAAAACGTTTGCACGGAAATTGGTATTACCTTGGAAAGTCTGTCCGTCAATAAGACATCGTCTACAATTGTCAACACAGCCAGATAAAGTGCATGTCCGAGTTTCACTTCTACAAGTGTAACTTCGCTGGCAATCGCATGTACAGTCCATCTGCAAACCAAAAACATTTGCCCTGAAATTTGTATTACCTTCAAATGATTTTCCATCAATAACACATCGTCTACAATTGTCGACACAACCGGATGACGAAGTACAAGTGCGAGATTCACTTCGACAGGAGTAGCTTCCTTGACAATCGCAACTACAGTCCATTTGCAGTCCGAAAACGTTCGCCTTGAAATTTGTATTACCTTGGAATGTTTGTCCATCAATAACACACCGTCTGCAGTTGTCGACGCAACCGGATGAAGAAGTACACGTACGAGTTTCACTTCGACAGGAGTAGCTTCCTTGACAATCGCAACTACAGTCCATCTGTAGTCCGAAAACGTTCGCCTTGAAATTTGTATTACCTTGGAATGTTTGGCTATCAATAACACATCGTCTACAGTTGTCGACGCAACCGGATGAAGAAGTACACGTACGAGTTTCACTTCGACAGGAGTAGCTTCCTTGACAGTCGCAACTACAGTCCATCTGTAGTCCGAAAACGTTCGCCTTGAAATTTGTATTACCTTGGAATGTTTGGCTATCAATAACACATCGTCTACAATTGTCGACACAACCGGATGACGAAGTACAAGTGCGAGATTCACTTCGGCACGAGTAGCTTCCTTGACAATCGCAACTACAATCCATCTGCAACTCAAACACATTTGCCCGGAAATTGGTATTTCCCTGGAATGTTTGTCCGTCAATAACACACCGTCTACAATTATCAACGCAACCAGATAGTGAAGAACATGTTCGGCTTTCACTTTGGCAAGTGTAGCTTCCTAAACAGTCACAGCTACAGTCCATTTGCAAACCAAACACATTTGCCCGGAACTGGGTATTACCCTGAAAGTTTTGACCGTCTATATTACATTGTCTGCAATTATCAACACAGCCGTCATTGGTGCATGTTCGAGTTTCACTTCGGCAAGTATAACCACCCTGGCAATCACATGTACATTTCATACGTATATCCTCTATGACTGCTTCAAATTGTGTATTACCAGAATATCTTTGACCACTGATGTCGCATTCCCGACAACTTGGCTGTACTTCAGGGTAGCAGTTTTGGGAACCGTCACAATAACAGTCACAAATATATGGAACAGAGCCTTTAAACACCCTTTTTCTTGAGTGACCTTCATAAAACACTCCATCTATTGTGCATGACACACATGCTGGACTTACGACTGTCGTACAATCTGTTGTTCCGTCACACTTGCATCTACATCGCGTTCTTTCACTCCCTCTATAAGTTTCAAATTCGTCATTGTTCTGATATTCACGTCCATCAACTAAGCATGTACGACATCCTTGGAGGTTGCATGAGTCACCTGTGCAAATAATGACAATTTGTCTGTCGACACCCTGGCATCGGTAACTTCCATCGCAAGAACACACGCAATTCATTCTTGTGCCGTCGTAATACTTTTCGAATTTTTCGTAAGCTTGGCGCTGTCTACCGTCAGACAAACATGTGTTACAGCCTATCCATGAACAAGAGCCACGTCGATCGCACGAAATTTCCGTATTGTCATCCTTACATCGACAATAGTAACTACCATCACAACCGCATGTACAAAGCATATCTTTGTCATTGTATCTATAATCAAACTGCGTGTTTCCATCATATTCGCGACCATCAATTAAGCATTTGCCACAACTACCTATCAAACAACTTTTCCCTGCTGCACATTCGATTATGACTTCATTCTTTGTGCCAAGGCATCTATAACTGGAGTCACAATTGCACTGGCAGTTCATGAAGTACCCTTGATACACGAAGTCTGTCCTTGATCCACCTGCAAACTCTCTGCCAAAAATGTTACAAGAACGACATCCACCTATTTGTGTACATCCTCCTCTTCTCTGACAAGAAATCTCTATCTCAATTGAAACACCCTGGCAGAAATAAGATCCATCGCATCCACAGAGGCATGTCATTTCTATACCTTTGTAGTCAAACTTGAAAGTTTGCCCACCGCTGTACCTGTTCCCATTTACCCTACACTTCTTACATCGTTCCGGAACACATTCTCGACCAACAGGGCAGTCTAATCTGTCGTCTGTACTACTTCCTAAACACTTGTATGAAGTATCACAGTTACACGTGCAATCCATCTTTACACCTTTATAAACAATATTAAAGTTTGAATCTCCGGAATACGTACTTCCAAATATACTGCAAGTTTTACACCCGACTGGAGAACACGAATCGCCTATGCAAGAAACATAAATGATTTCTTCTAAACCTTCACAATATGCAGTTCCATCACAGCCACATTTGCACTCCATATCAATATTTTTGTATTTATGCGGAAAGGTTGAATATGCTGAGTGCGACCTACCTCCTACGATGCATTCACGACACGAGTCCGGTAAACAACGTTGCCCAGCTTTACAATCAACTTCTCTGGTTCCTGATGACCCAATGCAGAAGTAACTAGAGTCGCAAGAACATTTGCAATTAAGTTCAATTCCTTGATAAATTAGGCCAAATTCCGTGAAAGGTTGATAGTCCCGGTTAAATATACGACAAGTTCTACAGCCATCAGCGGAACAGGAGCCGCCTATACAACGTAATTCGATAAGCTCGGTTACACCAACACAGAAAACGCTACCATCACAACCACAGGTACAGGAAACATCAATTCCGTTATACACATATTTAAATACCTGCTTTCCCCTATACTGGTTCCCATCTATAGTACAGCTTCTACAAGTGTCGGGGAGACAGCCGGAGAGATTATCGCCTCTGCATTCTACATTAACATCTCCTTGGCAATAATATCCACCTGAACAATCACACTGACAATTTAAACGGTAACCAGAGTATATCATGTCAAACTTAGATAGTGCTGGGCGTTCCTCTCCAAATACTGTACATGTCCTACACCCAACAGGGGTGCATTTTCCGCCTATGCATGATATCGTGATCTGTTCGAATACACCCACGCAATAAACGGAACCGTCGCAACCACATGTACAGGTAACATCAATACCGTCATATTGCATGCGGCTAGTTGATCCAGCTGCAAGCGTCTGTCCATCCATCTGACAAGTTCTACACGTTTGATCTAAGCAGTTTCCTCGACCATTTTTGCACTGTATTATAATAGTGTTTTGTTCACCTCGACATGTATAACTTCCATCACATGAACACTGACAGTCCAAAAGCAGACCTGCATAAACTATATTAAACGTTGACGCCCCATTGTAATTGTTTCCCAATACATTACAAGTTTTACATCCGATTGGTGTACACTTACCACCATAACATGAAATCTGAATTTCTTCTCTGACCCCCACGCAGTAATAGGACGAATCGCAGGCACACGTGCAATCCATATCAATGCCTTGGTATACGGTTCTGAATTTCGATACACCATCATACCTCCTTCCGTCAATTTCACATTGACTACACCTAGAAACTAGGCATCCTGGTCCAAACCCATTTACGCAGGTAATAATTGTGATCCCTTTGGAACCTTTACAAACATAACCACCGTCACAATCGCACTCGCAAGTTACCGGAAGTCCTTGATATATCAAATCAAATTGTGATCCACCAATATACTCCCTTCCAAATATGCTACATTCCTTACATCCAATACGGGTACATCTATTGCCTATGCATGAAACCTCTATGCTTGTTGAGATTCCTACGCAGTAACTTGTTCCATCACATCCGCATGTGCACATTACATCGATACCTTTATATGATGTCCGGAACGTAGATCCGCCGGCATATTCTCTGTTGTTAACTTCGCATGCGCTACAGGTCGACGGCAAACAACCAGAGCCACGGCCCCCTAAGCAAGTGACCACGGCCGTTGACGAACTGCCGTAACAAACATAGCCACTATCACATGAACATTGACATTTTAATTTTAAGCCAGAATAGATTAAATCAAAAGCCGAATCACCTTCATACGCAGTACCAAATACATTACAAGATGCACATCCTAACCTCGTGCATTGTCCCCCGACACAAGAAATTTGTATCAGTTCCGTCACACCTTCGCAGTAATAACTACCATCACATGCACATGTACACAACATATCTATACCGTTATAGTCATATCTAAAAGTAGTCCTTCCGTCATATCTTCTGTTATTGACCACGCACGCGCGGCAACTTCCGGTCAAACATCCGCTTCCGTCAACACATGACACAATAATCTCTCCCTTTGCTCCGTAACACTGGTAATTTCCCCCGCATTCACATCGGCAACCGAGTTTCAATCCTTTATAATATAACTCAAACGCTGATCCACCGTCATACTTGTTCCCGAAAGCGTCACAGGAAGTACATCCAAGCTCTACACATCCACGTCCAGGAACACAAGAAATAATAGCTCCTCCCGAGCCTTCGCAGTAGTAAGATCCGTCACAGCCACAGTCGCATCGGAGATTCTTTCCCCTGTACACCGTTCCAAACTGGTCTAGACCATCAAAACGCACCCCGTCTACAATACATTGACCGCACCTTGTTGGTAGACAGCCGTCCCCACCCACACATGATATGACAATCTCACTCTTCGCCCCGTAACAAACGTAACTGCCGTCACATGAGCATTGGCAGGCTACTTTTAAACCATTGTAGACCAGTGGAAAGCCTGTATCTCCAGCAAATGTCTGGCCAAATAGAGAACAAGTTCTGCATCCTTTATACTGAAACGTTGTTTCACCGTAACAATAATACCCGCCGTTACAGTAACATTCACAGTTCATGGTAATACCGGACCGCGTGACCGTGTATGTAGTGTCACCTCTGTAGGTACGTCCGTCCATAATACACGTAAAACATCCGTCTATTCCGCTTCCTATTCCGGTACCGGATATAGACACGTCTTCTTTAATGTACATCCATTCGGCTACGCAGACGTAACTACTGTCGCAGTTACAGCGACAATGCATGTCCATGCCATTAAGCTGGTAAGTAAAGTGTGTGTTTCCACGGACATCTAATCCATCAACGTCACATCTCTGACATCTGGCTGGTTCATCACATGTGTTGACTACTGTCGCACTTGGGCACCATGTCGTACCATTACAGAGACAAAAGCATTGGTAGTTCCAGCACTTCCGGTCGAGTTTAAATTTGCTATAATTTTCATATATGACGCCATCAACATTACACTTTCTGCACGTGTTGCACGTGTCTTTTGCCGAGTCACCACGGCATTCCCAACGCCCGTTACAGTTACATTCACATCGGCTGTATTCGTAACACCCTTGTTTGTGAGAAAACTGTGAACCTCCAGCGTAATCTACACCGTCAACGTTACATGACCTACAATCGCCGCATGTGTCATCAACTTCTCGACAAGTTGTCTCTCCACATCTACATTCGCAATCTCTGTACTTCAGACAACCACGACTTGTGTGATCATAGCTTTGACCCTGTCTGAAAAAAACAATAAGATTGAACAGTTGGAATCTTTCGTCCGTACCTTAACGATATTTTAGATTTAAAGCTGTTTGCTCTCAGTTACCGTTACAGCTGCTCGCTCTCAGTTTCCGTTGAAAAAAAAGAAAAATAACATGCTAAATACATGAATATAAAATTAAAGGCTAAAATTATCAATAAATGTAAAACTGTAGGTAGGAATAATAACTATTTGAAAGACCATGTCTACAGTGAATTATGTTGCAGACAAGAGTTTAATTTACGTGTCTGTTCTTACGAATGTGTATATATCAAATTTCGTGCCCTACAAAGCCATATTGTGTAAAAATTATGTTTTAAAATTTGAATTTTCTGCGAAACCATTCATAGCCTCGCGTACATAGTCTTTTTTTTTCATTCCAAATACTCGATGCCGCCTTCTGTCGGCGTCGAATAACGACGTATACTATAACATGCACATACACATTTCGGCGATTCGTTAATACATCGGGAATCCACAAAGATATTCAATTGCACAGAGAATCTAAACGCCGTATACAAACATACAAAGGTTTTCTGCTAAACATATTTCAAGAGAAAGATGCAGGACATGGTCAAGTAATAAGTATTTATTTACATAAACAATCGAATCGTTTGGTATAACAAATGCAGTTTAAATTAAGTAATAAAATATCAAAACCAAAAGCATGCAAGTGTGTATTAAGTATTTCGGCGAGTCTACGCATTTCTTTTGTTAAATTGCATGAACTTAATACACAGTGGAACCCAAAAGCCCGGCTAAAGATTTTCGTTTCTATGACAACAATACATCAAGAATAATTGAATACATACACGTTAAACATCCTAATGCATATCCACTTGTAGTTTTGTTTTCTAAGTGAAATATTAAACAGATTCAAATTCTTAAAATAAATATGACATTGTGTTCGATTATTATGTAATGAATATCGTGTCTTTGTCTTATTTCCTGCACAATGCAAGCTCCTTGGGATCATTTAAATTGGTTCGTAATATCCGGAGTTTGTTATATCCATATAACATTTTCATATAAAATAAAGAAAGAAAAAAAATCGGGCAGAGAAAATGTGTTCCTTATATCAGGGTTTTCTCTATATCCGTAGTCGTTATACTGCAATTGGAATAATGTCAAAAACAATTAGTCACTCTCGAGTTAGTTAATATCACTTCTGTCTCTAAGAGAATTCTCTGAGAATTAGGTTGGAATGATATAAATTCAAGGCTACGTACCGGTATCTTCGTCCGTCAAGTACACAATCCGTACACTGTCCTTCGGGAGGCTGGTCTCCTCGGGAGTCACACGTGTATCTTCCACCCCTGCACTCATACGAACCATCGCATCTACACTCACAGCGGCTGTATCTTGTGCAGTTTACATTCGCTAGAAAACAACAGAATCTCAAATTCGTTAGAAAACAACAATTAACTCATATTCGCTAGAAAACAACAGAAACTAATAAAAGTTGGTTTTATTACTTGGCAACGAGCTGCTAATAATAATAAATACTCCTTTATCAATGCTTGAATTCGGATTTTTTTAACATTCTGTAAATTCAGTAATATTCGCGATTATTTTAGTTTTCGCTATTTTCGCGAATTCCTCATTTCGCTAATTAAAAATCTCGCGAAACATTAATTTCAAATATATTAACCATTGGATCATTCTCCTATCGCGGATTTCAAATTTGCGTATAAGTATTTCTGATCACAGATCGCGAAGTTTTCGTAACGCAAAACTTACAAAATAAACGGTATTTTACGTGTCACATTCTGTTTGAAGACTCAAGTATTCGTGGGCACATGTCACATAAGAATTGGCAATATGTTGTAGAGCAATTTATTACGAAACCTTGAAAACTACGGTAAATTACGTTTATAACGAATTCCTTGAGATCATTCAAAATTCTTCTTTATATCCGGAGTTTGTTATATCATTATAACATTTTCAGTTAAAATAAAGAGAAAAAAACTCGGGCAAAAAAGAAAGTTCCTAATATCCGGATTTTCGTTATATCCGGAATCGTTATATACGGGTTTTACTGTAGCAGTTTTATCTGATCACAAATCAAAGTTGTTGACATGTTTAAGAGACCGTTTAATTTGTTTATTCTTCTCTTTTTCGTTTAATTTTATTTTCAGTAGTTTTCACTGACGTCATCTTTCAGTCCCATTCATTAATTGCAAATTTCGTTTCATTATTCTATTCATCGTTTTCATTTGCTTCAATTACTAAGTCTATAGTTTATCTGAACTCGGTACTGTAGCCTCGCCACTAGGCTAGGTGATAATCAATTTCATTAAACTACAAGCAAAATACTTTCAGCCTTTTATTTCAACAGGGCTCGATCATTTATTGTTTGGCAGCAAAAGCAGTTACTTGAGTAAGATATAGTTAATGTAAGGCTATCGGTACTGCAGTAAACTAATATACCGGAAAAGGTTGTATCCCCGTCGTAAAATCTGTCACCGATTTTACATTTTCTACATTGTCCACAAAGATCTTCAACGAGTTGTCCCTCACAAGACCATCTCCCATCTTCGAAACAATAGCAGTCTTTATATTTGTCGCAGCCTTGAACCAGTTCAAAACTTCTCTCCGATGCGAATTTCTTTCCATCTACTTCACATCCTGTGAAATATGTTATATGCATCAAAGTACGGAAAGTGCAGAATGCCACCGAGGCGGTGTCATCGTAAAATCAATAATGCAAATAAAACACTTAAAACAGACTCATTTCTAGTAATTAAAGTGCACGGCTACTTCAATATTCATGTACATGTAACCCCAAACGTTTATTCGTATTTCGTGTGGTTAAAGATTGCCACAGTGCTCTCCCTTCTGTTATGTAAACAGGCCTCAAAAGGCGATTGGTGCGGTCAAATTTGCGGAAAACTTTTTATCTTATGCGTGACTCAATTTGTATTCATATCCATACGCTTCGTTAATTGGTTCATGACAAGTAACATAGTTTTTTGGTAATGTGAATAAAAAAAATCATTTTATATGAATTGAATAATCATAAGAAGAAGTAACATGCGCGTGAATTTGGTCAATTAACTTCATTATGCACTTTGCTTATTTTCACACATATTATGTTTACTATATGAACAACAAAAACAATTATATGTAGAGATTGGAGAATAAATTTCAATGTGTGTTATACTGGTTACACATTATAATAATTTCATGAGTTCGCCATCATGAATAGTTTGAAGGAAAAAAACGGGTTGATTAAAATTAGTGTCATGTAATCATTCCAATTCAAGAGACAATACAAATGACAGATTTCAAGATCAATTACCTGATTTGAGTTCACATGTATATTCACCATCATCACAGCTCCAGCCTCCGTCACACTTACACCTGTAAATATTATACTTTTAATTTACAATTTTCCTCTACAAACCCTGACATAATATACATAAATAGCCGCCAATATCAGTCTTCCCAAAAAAGTTTTATAACAGTGCCTGACATTCGGTCAAGCAAACACAAACTTTGCCTGCCCAATGAAAATTGTGCCTGACCAAACAGCAGAAACTAATGTGTAAAAGGCCATGAAGTACGGACATTCGGTCAAACACCAGCAAAAATTTGTCTGACCGGCTAAAATTTTGCCTGACATGCCGGGCATACAGGCACTTTTCGGGAAGACTGCAATATGACTCAGTGTGGTTTAAAACACCAAGCTGTTTCGGGGACAGGCACATGCCAACATACAGTAATCTCGAAATCCAATGGGAGACTTTAGTGAACTTCCTTGGATCACTAAATTGTTCCTTGTATCCGGAGTATGCAGTATCCATATCACATGTTCATGTAAAATAAAGAAGACATAAAAGCAGGCCAAGAACATTTGTTCCTTATATCCGGAATTTCGCTATATCCGGATCGTTATATACGGACTTTACTGTAATAATACGGACAGACTATCATAAAGTGATAATGTGAGGCAGCTTAGGAAATTTGCTATTTTCTTAGGTCAGTAAATGTATAATTTAACTTCCCGGAATCACTTTGAATTTACTGATATAGTAAAATAAAGTTAAATTCAAAATAACTAAACTGATAGGAAAATGACAGAACTAATGTTCTACTCCCTGTAAAACAATGTTGACATAATGCCTGTCTTTCGTATTCAAGTCAATTTTACACGAAAAAGAGTTTTCTTTATTTTTCTGCAATGTCATCGAAAAAAATACTGCGCTTTCTTTCTCCCATGTACTCATCGATTAAAGAACGATCAAAACGTATACAAACAAAGTCATTTCCGCCGGTAAAAAAATAAGAGCAACCTGTAATTGTGCTCCTGGGACTTTAAAGTTTTTCATACTATTTATACGCACACATTTACGGTCATTAGTATTACCTGCATTTCTCGAACAGCTCACATCCTCTTCTTATCGAGAAGTTTGTGTTCGGCTCCTTAAAACTACCATCATAGTCTGTCAGATCACATCGCACGCACTCTTTCCGACCTTCACATATGTAACTGGATCTGTCAGACGGACAGTTGAA